>SJVG01000829.1:0-16902 GCA_034774675.1 Scedosporium minutisporum
GAAGGGGGGTGGTGGAAGGGAGGAAGAGAAAAAAAAATTCGACTCATACCACCGAAGTCGCACCTTCTGTGTAGAAGCATATGAAGTACAAGCACCTGTACTTCGTGCCTTCTGTGTCGGTTTGACTGTTTACCAGACTGAGGCCATGGTGGGGTTCTAAGTCGCTCTACTTGACTAGTGGGCATTTTAGTGAGTCAACACAACACCGAACACAGTACACCTTTGTATAACCACTAAGTAGGAAGTAGGGGCAAAAAGCCTGTGAAGTACATGAGCTGGTACCTCATAGTTTACTCGGTACGTTGCTTCAGTGTTGCCTCCCATGATTGCTTCGTATTCCCGAAACCCAGCAATGTTTCCGCATTGCCGTGGAGCAGAGGACGGAGATGCACACCGAATTCAGCATCTGGGAGACTAAGTCCCAGCTACCGAAGCTAGCAGTGTGCTTTCATACAAGATCAATGGTAATTTGATACCCGATGCCGAGGCGGTCTGCAATATATTTTCTTTTTCTTCTCTCGTCTTCTACAGGAAAAAAACCATGAATTTTAGTCGAATCGAATCCAATTTGGAAACACGGTGAGAGATACCTCTTCTGCCGATATGCTTTTCTCGAAGTACTATCCGAGGTATTGAGATCAATACTCCCTACAGAGGAAACCCTCTATATTTTGGGGTGCTTTCTTTGGTATACAGTGCTGGTGCCAAAGATGGCAGGCAAGACCCTGCTCAGTGCATATTCCATTATCGGGGTTGAATGGTGAAGCCTCGAGGTACCTCACATCCAGCGGCCTGGAATCAAAGGTACAATTGTACCTTTATTAAGCCCAGTGCGATCCGCTCGTAAAACCGGACGAACGAGGTAAAACCGCCGCTTGCCGTCCCCCACTCAAAATGGAAAGAGAAAAGGGCCTTTATGTTCCAAGAGCTTCCCACCGCCTTGATCGACATGTGTTCCTGAGCTTGTTACGAGTCTATTCTGTCTTCTCATTGTCTACCCGGCTACCCACGTCTGACACCGTTCTTTGATGGGTTGATTGGCTTCCCCAAAGCCACAAGCAAGTCGTAAGAGCCGTCAAGATGCAGACCGCTCGAAAAGGCATCGGAGCTCAACTCGACCAGGCTTCATCACAAGTCGACGCGATGAGACAACAATACCAAGGTCCATTTGAAGCCCCACCCCGTCACATTCAGCTTCTTCGTACGAAGTACTTCACATATGGTGTGTGAATTATTATGGAGTTGCCAATCTTCGAACCACCCGAATACCGCCCACTCCCGCACTCCAAACCCGATCTCGCCATCGATCAAGCCCCTCAGTCGTCCTATTGAGCCGGTAGTCGACGAAGTGTGCTGTGCAAGTATCTTCTTCAGACAGCCTACATGCAGCAGCTCAGCACATCTCCTCGGAATGCTCAATGAGGACAGGATCAACCCCCAACCCAGCGTGCAAGAACGAACCCATCTGGCGACCTGCCAAGGGCCACAGAATGCGATTCTTAGTCTAGCCTCCTTCAGAGATCCATTTAGTGCCCTATTACTGTCCTTACCTTTTTCGGTACCCCTGCCGTTGTGTCGCCGTGAGATGTTTTCTTATCAATCGCATCTAATCACCGGCTGCCGAAATCACAACGTAACCGTCCCGCTCCATGCATCGCGCCATCCGACCCTAGCAGAGTTTTTTTCTTCACAGAAGAAGGCGCTAAGGTATGAAGCAAGGAGAAACTATGCCGGTTTTCGAACTATTATGAAGCTATACAACTTCGACCCTTGTCAGTGCTCACTCTTGATGGAGCACTTTCGTATGAAGAAGTCGGAGCAACATGAACTTGTGAACATCATTGCCAAAGACGCCTAACTCCGTACACCCTGATAACCTGACAGTTGACACTACGAAGTATAAGCCATACGAAGTAATCCCCGCTCCATGTAGCGTACTTGGAGTAATTAGCATATCTTCATGCGATGTCACCTATTCCCACCCACGCCGCCGTTCTTCCTCCCATTCGACCGGACCGCGGCGTTTTCTTCTCAAGGTGGGATGGGAATGGGTATCCACGTCGCCATTATTGCCGCCATCGCCGCCATACTCGCCATCTCCTCTGCGTCGTCTCCTGCAGTTTCATCCGCTGTCTCCTGCGTCTTCTTGCCCACTCCTTGCAGTAGGTTCGGCTCACCGAGTTCGTTCTGTGGAAATCGTGCGTTGAACCCTAGGACGCTTCTCACTCGCTCAAAGGCTTCGCGGGAGATGCTGAGCGTTTGTGTGGAGATGAGCCAGGTTACTCCCTCGGAGCAAGGAGGTGTTGTTAAAGAGCCCGAGTATCTGTTGCCAAGTGTGAGTTAAAAAGAATAAGCTCCCCCAAAAAAAGAAATAAATAAACAAACCACCGAGCTCCAAAGTTTCTTGTCCCTTGTCCCACACCCCACGCATGACACATGTAAATCCGGCATTGTAGACAATCCTTTTCCTTTCTTCATCCAAGGTGCAGATAGTGGGGTTTGGGGAGCTAGACGAGAGGGGAAAAGTAAAAGAAAGCCTTACGTTTGAAACTGCCCTGCAGTCAGGGTCCTCGCAAGTTCCGACAAAGCAAGGGCCGGCGTAGTAGCCGCGCTTCCAGGCACAGCAACCTCCTCAACGACGCTAAACACATCCTCAAGAACCACTCCCGGACCCTGGGCGTCGATAAAGGCCGCCATCACGAGCACCTTCCCATCTTCCTCACCCTCGAACACCATGTGCATCTCCATAGCCCTGCTCGTGCCGTTGTCGAGGTGCTCCGATGGGAGGTGGAAGTGGAACTGCTCCAGCCGAAAGATGCCATCAAGGATCTCACTCCCCTCCTCCCCCACGGTGAGAGTTCCCCCGGCAGCGGAGGCGGCGATTTCGATCGTCGTGCCGAGGTTCTCGACCGGCGCGCCGTTGGGGAGATCGGGGATGGAAAGCGTCACCGAGGTGCCTTGGATAGATGAGACGCCTGTGGCGGGGAGGTCGATGGGCGATTGGCGAGTGCCTGTGCTGCAGAGGATGTTGGCCTCTGGGTCGAGAGCAACCCAGTTTGTTGGTCCCTGTCATTCAAAGTGTTAGCCAGTCTTTTTTCTCTTTTGTTCTTCTTCCCTGCTCCCCTCCCCCGTGGTGAAAGACGCCAGCATCTCTCCTCAGGTGCCAAAGGAACGGTCTAGTCTCCAACTTACATTGAGCCCTATGTATCCAAAGCCGTCTACTTCAACAGATGCCTCGAACCTCGGTTGTATCGACGTTCCGTACGCGCATGAGCAGAGCGCTTGTGTTGCGGATAGTGTCGCGAGGGCTATTCTAAGTAGTGACTTCATTATTCTAAATTAAATCGAGAATAAACCAACCTCTCTATTTCAAGCAAAGCTTTAGAAAAAAAGAATAAGAAAGTGAAGGGAAAATGACAGAATGGGAAGGCGATGAGAAGAAGTACACGTCGACCTCTCTTGTCTTCTTCTCCCTTCTTAACGGCATGGAAGACCAGCTATAAAAAGAACATGCACCTTGGATCCCTCATCCCCAAAGCCTGAAGTCGTCGTAAGCCTTGAATCTATAGATACCGGGACGTGTCTCTACTGTACGATCTACCGTCACGTTTCAGGTCCACCATCACCTACAGGAAACCTTATTGTCAGCTTGAGTTTGTACGGGCCGTCTGATCGCCAGCTTTGTTTCGAGTCTTGCAGCCAAGGCCAGTGCGAGATAAGAAATCCATCGATTTCGTAATTGTTTAGAGATAGGATGAATGGAGCCTGGATTTTTATTTTTATTTTTGGGGAATAATAATCTTGGATCGACGGAGGCGCCGAGGGGGGCTCGCCTGAAACGAGATGTGTTGGCGTTACCAATGTTCAGATGAAAAGGATTTGGCAGGTTCCTTGGTCTTTGCTCCAAAAGAAAGTATTTATAGGAAATTATTTACATGAAATATTGTAGGAATAGTGGAGACAGGCTTTTCGTAAATCCCACTTGGGGACTTGGAAGGCGCTGGGATATTCAGGCATCGGAGATAGTCTCAAACCACAGAGCTTATGGCTCCTCCTCAACGGGTGCTTCCTCGACAGGCGCTTCCTCCTCGGGGGTTTCTTCCACAGGGACCTCTTCCTCGGCGGGTGCCTCTTCAACCGGGACTTCCTCCTCAGGCTCTTCAACACAAACATCCTCCTCCTCAGCAGGCTTCTCGGCAGGAGCCTCTTCCTTGGTGCCGCCGTTCTTCTTAGCCCTTCGAAGAATGGTGTCGGCCGCCTAAAATAGAAAATAAAGTCAATACAAATCAATCACTTTTCAAAAGAGCAATAGTAGGGGGACACTCTCACCTTCTCGCCAATGGCGTAAGCAGAAGAGCTAGTGTGAGCACCAACAATAGTCGTCATGATAGAGTTATCCGCAACACTAAGGCCCCGGACGCCATGAACCAACAGATCCGGACCGACGACGCCACCAAGACTCTTAGGACCAAGAGCAGCCGTGCCGATCAAGTGGCCATTGCTAGGACTGATGCGAGTCTGGATCCAAGCGCGGATCTGCTCGTCCGTCTCAATATTAGGACCGGGAGAAAGCTCGACGGGAGCAAAAGTCTCCTGCATGGCCGGGCTCTGCATGAACCAGCGCGCAAACTTGAGGAACTCGACCGTAATATCGCCGTCGATGGGGTTACTCCACGTGCGCCAATCAACAAGCGGCTCGACATGGCCCTGCGCATCCCCATCGTCCTCGGGGCTCAGGAGGATAGTTCCGCGCGAGGTGATCTTGATCATGATGATGCTAAAGCTCGAGCGCCCGGAGAAGAGCCACTCGAGCTCGGCGGACTTCTTGGAGTCGAACAGCTCGGCCTGGACCTTGCGCTGCTGCTCGTAACCAGCGACGACGGTCGGGTGAGTGTTTTCGGGAAGGTATTCGGCGGGGTCTTGGGCGAGCCAGGCATCGATGATCTCGCTTGAGCGGTTGGAGAGGAAGGAGAGGGGGAGGAAGGCTCCAGAGTTGACGTTGGCGGAGTGGGGACCGGATTTGTCCTCGCGCCATTGTGCGAGGGCTTGCTCGGAGAAGTTGCGGTCCGTTCCAAGGTCGGTGGGATTAGGACTGAAGTTCTTAGTGACTGCACTCACGTATTAGTTTTTCGTAATGTGTGACGTTAGCAGTAGGGTTATGAAACGAGACTAATAAGGACTCACAGTTGAACGAGATGGAGTAGTGAGCATGGTCCTGGAGGTTGAAGCCAACACCGGGAAGTTCAACCTTGACCTCGACACCGGCGGCTTCGAGTACATCTTTGTGGCCAATACCGCTTCGCTGTAGGACTTGAGGAGTGTGAACAGAACCAGAAGAAACGACGACTTCCCTCTTGGCCTTGATCAAGATGGGGCCGCTCTCCCACAAGGGACCGTCACGGGGCGCAATGTGAACTCCGGTGGCACGGTAGGGGCGTTCCTTGTCGCCCTCGACTTCCTCAAGAATGACCTTAGTCACGCGATGGGCGGGGAGGAGGTGGAAGTTGGTTCGCTTGTTGGCACCGTTGTTGTAATGGCCGCGGCGCGAGTACGAGCGGGTGCGGTCGCTAGGGTCAATGGAGTTGGGGCACCAGTAGACACCAGTGGCATTCCCGTCGGCATGCTCCTTGGGGAACTCAACACCCTCGATAGTCTCCCAGGCCTTCCAAATGCCAACTATAGCCCGGTGGTCAGCAAGATTAAATCGTTGATCCCCAGAAAAAAGTGAATGAGGACGCCGAGTCCGTCATGATTACTTACTAGTCGTCGGCCACTGGAATGGCGCATAGCTCGAGTGAATAGGAGTATCACCACCATACGCCGCATTGTCGTATGTCATGCCGTACTCCTCTTGCATCCTCTCATCGGGAGGGTGGAAAGTAACGCTCTTCTGGAAGAAGGGATAAATGTTATCCCATCCCCACTCGCGAGAGTACTCGTCCGCCTCGTCACCGGCGGATAGGACCCAAGCATCGTAGTCCTCAGCACTCCCACGGTCGAAGAACATGCCGTTGACGGCGGAACTGCCTCCAACGACGCTGCCGCAAGCGACGGGGTTTCCTCGGCCGTGCAGGTGAACAAGAGGCTGAGAGGTGATGTTGTACATGCGAGTGCCGCTAGGATAATCAACGTTTCCGGGCTGCTGCGCATCGGGGCCCATCGCAGTGATGGAGTGAGATCCATCGAGATAACCATATTCTACGACGAGCACCTTGTCTACATTGCGTGGTCAGATCTTCGTAACTCCACACCTCCTAGTTAGTACCGAGCCAGGTCCTGAACTTACATTCGCCGCTCTCGCTGAGGCGGTCCGCAACAGTGAGACCAGCGGTACCAGCACCGGCAACGATGAAGTCATATTCCTCAAGAAGCTCGGCCTGTCGCTTGATGATCACTGCGGCATCAGCGCGGGTGGGGGCCGCGACAACATATTGCACGAGTGAAAGGGCCGTGAGGGCCAACTTGACCGACGGAGAAGGCATTGCGGATGCGATTTTTTTTCCCATTCGACAAGCATGCGCAACTCAGAGGTGAGAGAAGTCGTTCACACAACCATCTTTCCCTCCACTCGCCCTCTAGGGCGAGGTGCGGGTAATAATGGGCATTATATATTAGCACTTACAAGCGAACCTCACCTGAGTCCGAACATCCCCCTCTCGTCTCCCTTCTCCCCGCAGACCTCATGACGGCTAGCATTCCTTCTAGAATAAATCCCTAGATTGAGACGAGGTGGGGCGATCTCGAAATATGGCCTTCTTCATGGCTCGAGCTAAACCGGGAGAAAACAAAGTCGACATTGTGCCTGAACGGCAGGGTCTAGGAGGATTGGTGCCGCTACCGAATGCGGTCACTCCCTCTCAATTTGCCGTGCGCGGGCATTCTTCCGAACGCGAGGTGGACCAACCAGCGGCACACAACCTAGTAGGCCACATGGGGCGCTCGGCGTTTTCCTCCCCCCGTGTTTCCTTGCGGGGTTTCCACCGGGGATGGGAAAATTCTTATTAGTTTTATGTAGGTAAAACGTCTAGGTGAGGTAGTATGTTAGATGAGAAATTCCTACTGGAAATATATTGACCCTTTCTGAGGTTGTAAGGGCGTCTGACCAAGCCACTGTCCCGCCATTTCGAAGGCTTTTAGCCTGTGAAGAGGGCATTAGGGCGACATATACGATATGAATCTTGCAGGGCAAAGAAATTGAACCATAGGGGTCCGGGACCTCTTGTCAGGAGACTCGCCGATGTCCATGCCCAGTGCTGTGTTGCCTTCGCCTAGAACTCGGAGTATGTTATACGAGATGTTCAAGTGAGTACCTCATGGCAGTGTTCCTTTCCACGATGAGAGTGAGATGTTAAGGTCCCTACCGGCTTATAACCGGGATCGGATGCAAAATCGGAAGATGGTAGCAGACGTGAGGAGTTTATGAAGGCCTTAAGTTCACAAACACGCTCTCCTCTCCGTCGCATTTCTTATTCATGGCGTACCTAGTTTTCCAAGTGCTGATCTTTCCTAGGTCACTTTCGACAAACCCGGGTCTATGCGGAAATCAAAGATTAATCCCGTCCGGACACAAAGTGAGTGGAAGACGGAGGAGTAGGAAGCCAAGAGCTCGTGTCGGTTACGCGAGTCTCGTTGACGTAGGTGAGAGAGCTAACAGGCTGGGCGGATTAAGTACGAAGTAGAGTATGAACTTTCCTACATCGCAAACCCTTGGAACGGGAACTTCTCCTTTCAAATCGGTGGGCGGCCTGAGCGGAGTAAACACTTTGTGAATCGGTCGATTCCGCTGCAGGCCTGTCCCTCGATTCGCTCGCCAATATCCGAAGTATGCTCTGTGGTTTAGGACAATATTGACGTGCCGATGTCAGCCCGCATCGAGGGTCAGGGTGATCACTGCGTGCCTGTCCACTGGGCGGATCCATGGAAGTGCAAAACAATAAGGAAAGGATGAATTTGATCTAGGGTGGCCAATGAGCAGACAACAAACGAGGCTCACCCGTTCTATCTCCTATTCTCTGTCTGCTTCGAGGTTAATAACTAGGGAGTCATGGTTGCGTTTCTGGCCCTGCCCATTCCAGGAGCCTCGTCCGGTCGATCGACCGCCCGTGAGCTTGGCGATGGTCGAGTGTGCAATCCTCAACTTTAAATTCGCATGAGCCCTTGTCTCAATCAGCCTTGAACACCCAAGCTAAGGTGTCAGTATTGTTATATCGTTCGGAACCAGAGCTCGGTCATTAGAATATACGGCATGTGTGAATATGCATTTCCTGTCGTAACATACATAACATCTTCATGACAGCACACTCGCTATCGGCTTCCGGCTATCCAGGATGTTTGTAAAGCACCTCGAAGCTAGACCTTTCGTTGGCTAAAAAGTTCTAAAGTTTCCCTTCAGTGCTAGCGGCCTCGGTTGGGACAGGTACTTCTGTTGTGTGCGCATCCGCCTTGCCGCTAGACTCCCTTCCAACGCTTTCAGATTTAGTGGGCGTATCCTCCTCTAGATGCTCATCCTTTGCTCTCTCGACCTTCTCCTTTTCGTTTGTTTCAACGCTAGGGTCAGATTTGGTCGGCGAGTCCTTCCCATCCTTTGCTTTCTCAACCTCTCCCTTATCATCTGACGGCTTGCTATTTCCCGACGTGGCTTCGCCCGGTTTAGCTGCCGCAGTTATCTTGTCTTGTAGATGTTGTTCCAGATGATCGATAATTGCCTTTGGGAGGACGATTGATGATGGTTCAGCCTGGGTTTCGGATGGTTCTTCTGGATCTCTCGCCCGGGCGGGCTCCAGCTCCTTTCCGACAGCGTAATCCTTCAGGGACATGCCTTCGACGCTTTCTAGGAGCGACTCGACAATCTCCTCGTCTAGCATCTTGAGATCCTCGGCCGGGCTCTCCTGCCTAAGACGCTGCCTCGCCACCTCCTTGTCACCGACGATCTTCGCCCACAACTCGTTTAGCTCATCCAACCATCCAAGTTCCTCGGCGAATTGCTTGATTCCCGCATCGCATGGTCCAAGAACGAGGACATCGTCTGGACGGCCTCCTAGAGTCCCAACGCGTTCCAGGTTAAAGAGGAGACGGGGAGTCTTCGGCAAACACAGGTCGGGCAGAGCGGCAAATGGGTAGACCGTCAGACTAGTTCCGAGGATAATGACCAGATCGGCGGCCCTTAGAGCGTCCGAGTTCGAAGAAAAGTCCGCCGGTAAAGCCTCTCCGAAGAAGACAATGTCCGGCTTCACGAGACCGGAGCACCCCGGTGTAACGCACTTCGGTACGCGGCCCTGATGGACGTGGATTTTCATCAGCTCTTCGGGGAAAGGACTCCTGCACTCGATGCATCGCTGGGTGGCAAAGCTGCCGTGAGCCTCTATGATCCTGTCATGGGGCACACCGGCGGCCCTTTCGAGGCAGTCGATGTTCTGGGTGAAGAGTTTGTGAAGAAGGCCCTTGGTGGCGAGGAGAGAGATGAAGGCGTGGGATAAGGTGGGGTGGAAATTGCCTGGGTAGAGTTCCTTGGCTAGGACGTAGAATGGGAGGGGATTCTTGCGAAAGAATTGAATGTCAAAGACAGCCTCGGGATACGGAAGATTTAGGCGGGCTAAGTTTGCATAAAGGCCGGTCTTGGGGGACCGGAAGTCGGGGACTGCGAGAGCGTGAGATGTGAGTTGAACGAAGTCATAGAGCGGCGATCGAAAAATAAATTCGGGGACGGGTGCACAGGTACTACGTACTGCCAGCGGATGTTGAAATGCCTGCGCCAGTCAAGACCACAATTTGCTGAGCCTTGCCGTTTTTTATGAGAGACGCGACAGCTGAGAGCGATCGGTCCTCGAGCGTTACTGGGGTGCGCGCATCGTCGACCTGGGACTCTTCTTGACCCATTTTGCGGCGATGATTGTGGCGATGGTTCTGGCGATGGCGATGGCGACGTCCCATGAAATAATCTACAAGTTGGGTTAGATCTGTCAGTCAAGGTCGAGTTTGATCTCGAGAGAAATCAACCAGCATTGATGTCGATTCTCGGGCTGGTGATGCGATGAGGGGCAGTCGGATCAATAAGGCAACATTGAAATGGAACAATTCGAAGCCTGCAGTCAATTTAAAGAATTCGCCTGCCTAAGAAATTTAAGGAGGGGCACTGCGGCAGGGAATAATACCAGACGTCACATTTGGGCTCAAGCTGTTTTGGCGACTACGATTGTACTGGTGGGCACCACCTAAAACTTCATTCGTCTGGGGCATCATTGAAGTTTAGACTTGCCCTGTATCCACACTTCAAGCTTAAATTTTGATTGAGAACAATGAATTAATGTCAAAGACTGATTAATTCGAAGCGAGGTTTACAGTTGTATTGTACACTCCCGGCGATCTCCCGTGTTGGGGATCCGCAAGCGGCCCTTCTTTCTGGGATGCCGGGTTCCTGGTTACCCGACCACGGCCCATGCCATTGAGAGCTCATGTAGGACCACGTGTTGAGCCTTGGCTTCCCTTAGCGTTTTGTATATCAACCAGGCGTTGCACATTCAAAATAGCTGCAGCACCACAGCACAGGTACGCCCTTTTCTTAGGAGGTGTAAATGGATGGTCCTGAAGACGTAAAACGAATCTTGACTTCCGCATAGTCGCGTTGCCTGTGAAAAGTCGAGAAGAGGTCCGTAATCACCAGAGTGCGCAAGCTGGATATCCTGATTCGGGGGAAAGGGCCATCACTGAGGACGGCTTTTAAAATTAGTCTTTTGGTTTATAGAGTAGTGTACATATACCGGTACAACTAGGAGTCTGAATATAGGAGCTTCGCCCCCTTTCGCAGTCCTCTATTCGACCCTAGTATGCAGCTCCCTCCACGGTTTATTGGCGCGAGGCCTGGTCTGGCCGTCGGAAGGCCTGCCTAGCAATAATCATAGGCCGCATCTGCGACCGCATGTAGATTTCTTGTGCGACAGGGGATGCATCGGTTCGGATAACGCTACCGATAGCCATGAAGAAGCTATTCATCGACCGTGTTAGTACAATCTATTTTTCCCCTTCTTCCTTGGTAGGTATGTAAAACTAAAAAGAACGAACCCAAAGGTGGCTCCAGAGGCGGCCATATATTGTCCAAGCGTTCGCATGATTCCGTTCGGGCCGGCACCGTATCTGAAAATGGTTGTCGTTCCTGGAAGAGAAACGTTAGGGTTGCCTTCTATCGCACTTGAGCTGTGCGAAGCTATCTAGCATACCGAAGATGAAGCCGATGATAACGCCGACGGCTGTGGGCCACGATTAGCGATTGCGCAGTGTCTAACAATCAAAGAAATACGTACATCCGCCCATCATGGCACCCATTGCAACTATACGAGCACGATTGTTAGTTAAAAACAGCGCAGACACAACTGGCCAAGAGTTCTGGACTCGTACGCTTCTGGGTGACAGAGGGGGCCTGGGGACCTCCGCGCTGGGGGGGGACAGGAGGCATTTTGGGCGGAAGGAGGGCGGTTAACAGGCGGTTCTTGGATATGTAAAAGCCTCAATTGAGTAAGAGGACAGCTTGGGGAGTTTCAATTCTCCGTTCTCTGGTTGATCAAGTCGGGCGATATGCGATCAAGCTCGAACCAGGAAATCTTCCCACGGCAGTCGTCGGGACTTCGTGGCGTGTGGCTTGTGCCTCTCCCCATTGTCCCCTTGAACCGCGTCTCTGAGGCGCAAAAAGTCTTGGAATCTACTTTGTACTCACGTGGAATGGGTTTCTACGAAGATAATCCGGTCACACCAATAAGACGCGAGGGGAGTGGATCGATGCCAAAATGCACTCCAGATACAAGAACCCACAGTGTCATTTCTCGTCATGCACTTGTGTACGATGCTGAAACATCTGTCCAGTGAGCATCCTCTGTCTGAGCTGCTTCTGTTCCAACATGGCAGCATGTTCCTGCAAATGTCACCAGTCAGGCTCGACGCCGCCCCAACCTGGAGCTGCACTATTCCTCCTTCGAAGTACCGTGCAACTCATCACTACTTCATCACGTGCAGGTGACGAGTCTCGAGCCGACTTCGACCCGACCGTAGTGTACACGACATGTACTTCGTAATATGCGGAGGATCACCATTTGGGGTGTGGCGGCACCGAAAGCACGGTTTAAGATAGTGGGCCAAGGCCATTGTCTTTTGCTGTCCTTGGAAGTTTCAATGGGGCGAGAATGGTCCTTCGAGCCAGAGATCAAGAGATTTGGTACGAAGTACTTCGTACGTCAGGACACTGAAATCAACCCTCGAGGACAGGGCTCAGCGGTCAGAGTAACTTCAATGTCTCGGAGCAAAGTGCCCGAATCAATGTTGATTAATCTCACCTCTGGAACCCAGAATGACCTTAGCCTTCCCTGTTAGTGGGCTGGCTACTGCAACCAACAATCACTAGGAAATGCCACACTGGCACACACTGTGCTCATCCGCCCTGTGTTCGCCCTTACTTGCGAAGTCCTCTCCGCAGTGTACAGTGGTACACTACATCGTCTTCGTACCATACAACTCTCGTTGGTTCAGATGCACCGTGCAACTTGGGGGCTACAAGGACCTGGGTCTTACAGTGCGTACTCCGTGTCAGTTTCTCACCTTCTCAGCCAGCGCTTAGCAAGTAAAACTCGGGAAGTTGGGGGGGCGACACCTCCTCTACAGTCCACTCACTCACTGTCCTGTCAGGAAAATCCTCGATTCCTGTTCATTCTCTCCGAAAGCCCACATCCAGACATTCTCTCTCGCCTCGATCCCTTCTTTTTTTTCTCCGCCTGAATCATCTCCGATCTCGAGGTCTTTGCGAAATTCAATTGCCTGGCACGTCTCACTTCACCCCCAGAGACTGGGCAAGGCCACTTTCCCCCGGCCGCCATCCCTACGGCCCCCCTGTTACGGTCGCGCCAATTGAGCCCCAGGCTCTCTCTCCAACTTGACCTACCCGAAAATTCGCGACTTGTCCCTTTTTTCTCGACTCGACCTTGGCCCACTATCCCCCTTATCCCGCCACTCACGAATACCGAAAGGAGCATCGTCAAAACGACGTCGAATAATTAATTCCTACGCGCGTTCCTCGTCTGCAGTGCCTCGCCGATCCTCTGAGATCTCTATAAGCTCACCAAGTTTCGAGCGCTACGCCCAGGGTACAACAACAAGCACGAGGAACCTGCCGTAGCACAATCCAGGACGGCCCTTTTATTCTTCCCTCGCTCCCCTTACCGCGATCCTCCCTCATGACGGCCGTTGCAAACCCTTCCTCCTTTCCTCTCAACAAACCAGGATGGGGTGGTAACGGCGGCCAGTCAATCTCACCGATGACAGACGACGTCAGGGCGATGTTCGGACGAAAAGGCCTTCAGCGATCCAACTCATCGTCTTCCATTTCTTCCAACTCATCCAGCTCATCGACCACCACCGTCGCTACCACCAGCTCCCAGTATAGCGGCACACCCATCTCATCCAACGGCGAAGTCAGTCAGTGGCCGAGTACCGCACCGAGAAAACGACCGCAGTCCAAAGGACCCTGGCCCGTGGGAAAAGATCATGCTGATCTAGCAAGGATGGCAGGAGGTAGGACGCCGATCATGAACGGCGGCCTCGGAGGAGGAGGAGGCCCTCCGCAGCACCAACAGGCCGTCGGCCAACCCCAGAATCTATCTCAGCAGGGTATGACTGCGAGAACGCTTACCGATGGAATGACGACCGGCATCCCCGTGCTTTATCTTCTGTCCTTGAATGGCACCTTTGAGCGCAAGACGATACAGGTGCCTTTTGCTCCGGACACGTTGCGAATAGGCCGACAAACTAACCAGAAAACTGTCCCCACGCCGGCGAACGGCTATTTCGACAGCAAAGTTTTGTCAAGACAACACGCCGAGATATGGGCAGATCGAACGGGGAAGATATGGATACGAGACGTCAAGTCATCGAACGGTACCTTCGTCAACGGCACTCGACTTTCCCAGGAAAACCGCGAATCCGAACCCCACGAACTTCAGACGGCTGATCACCTCGAACTTGGCATTGATATCGTCAGTGAAGACCAAAAGACAGTTGTTCACCACAAAGTCGCGGCGAAAGTCGAGCATGCTGGCTTCCTAAGCCCATCAAGCAACCTACTAGACATGCCCTTTGATAATCTAGACCCCGCAAATGGAAACGTCATCCCCCCCGCTCAAGGGACCATGCATGTCCGCTCCCGGAATGGTGGAAATGCCGCCATAGTGAGCAATGGCCGTATTGTGCCAGCCGCTGGGATGATGGGAGGACCGGCAGGTGGGATGCCGCATCAGCGTGGATACTGGGTGACCCCCATCACAGCAGAGCAAATCGTCAAGCGGTTGCAGGTAAGTTTGACTTCCGTCACGAGCCCAGATTTTATCCAAAGTCTCCTAGGACCTTTGATGTCTAACCAAAATATTCCAGGGCGAAATGCGCGGTGCGAGGTTGCAGGGCCAGGATCTTACGCGAACTGGCCAGTTCCTGTCTACCCTGTTGTCCAAGGATGACATCAAGGATCTTGATAAGCCCGAGGTACCTGAGCCACCTAAGCAGCAGCAGCACATGGTTAACGGAAACGGGATACATTTCCGAGCCGACCCCAAAGCTCGATTCTCCGATCCTCCGGCCCCCCCTCCGCAACAACCCCTACCAGAGAAACCCGATATCCCATCGCTGAAACGAGGCATCACCGAGCGTCCTAAATCGCACCCGTCAAACACCTCGCCTATTCGCGACAACCTTAGTCAGATCTTGCAGCTACAAGAGGACCTGAAGAACACGAAGCGAGAGCTCGAGGGTCGTGATGCCAGGTTGCGTGAGCTTGAGGAATCTTTGCAGAAGGAGCGTCTGGCTAGAGAATCGGCCGAAGAACTCGCGAGGAAACTCGAAGAAACCGCGATATCTGCCACAGTATCTGCTGCCGCCACTTTGGAATTAGAACAGGAGCAGGTCGAACTTGCGGAGGAGCTTTCGCACGTATATATGAACGGATCCGCCAAGGGCGGTGTGGAGAAGGCGCTTTTGGAGGGGGCATTTGAACCCCCGCAAGAGCCTATCGCATCTGACGAGTCTGATCATTTGGCCAATGGCGTCGAAAAGTCGTTAGCAGACCAGGCTGAAAGCACTGCAGCTGCGGCGATAGAGTACCAGACCCGCATCGATGCCATGGCTTCCGAACTGCGAGATATGAAGGAGCAGCTCGAGCAGTGGAGGAAGCGGTGCGAAACGGCGGAGTCAGAACGGGATGCGGATAGGAAAACGCTCTCCGATATGGTAACTAAGATTCGCCAGGATGAGGAAGCGAGGCAGGCCGCCGCCGCCGCAGCAGCGGCAGAAGCGAGTCGAGGAAAGAGCAGAGGACGGTCGAAGAACCGGAGGCGGAGCGCGTCCGGGCAGGAGAATCAGCAAGATCAAGATGCATCCCGAGCTCTGTCATCTAGTGGCAAGCCATCCACCGGAGACGAATCCACCCTGGAAGATGGAGATATAAGGGATGACTCGAGCGACAAGCCGACCCTGTCGAGGGCAAATACTATTACTCCGCAAACAGCACCGCGAAGTGGGCTCTCACAGGACCAGGCTATCGTTGCAAGTCTTCCATATGCGTCTATGCTTGGGGTTGTCTTGCTGGGGATGGGATTGATGGCTTACATTAACGGCTGGCAAACTTCCCCAAAGCTGGACCGATGATGATGTGCATTGTCCTGTTCATATGCCATGGACTTGGTCCTTCTACTACCTCTCCTCCTGTTCCAAATATTCTTCTCACGACAAGCTCATTGGGCTTATTTCATGACTGTCAGTTGTGTGGCATTGGCATCATCATGCCCACAGTTGTTGCATCTATTGGTCCTGTCCTTGCATTATACTCTTCTTTTCCACTGCATGGCCGGCATTGAGTCTTTATCACTACTACAACCACTGCTGTTGGTACTACTACAATATGGGGCTGCTTTGCCATGGAGATACCGCTTTCAAGGCAAATACCCACGTCAAAACACATCTCTCTCCTTTGTCAACAACCTTCTTCCTCCTTTCCCCCACCTTTTATATTAGAGTTTTCTGTGTATGGTCTAAAGTGTGATGAGGTTATTATAGGATTCAGGGAACTCCTTTTTCTTTTCTTCTTGTTTTTGGTCTCTTTTGTCCTTTTTCCTTTGTTGAACTCATTGTATTGTCTCTCTTTTTTTCACCCTCTTCCCCCACATCTTCATTCTTTCCCTTACCATCATATTCTTTTCCTCCTGAAGGGATCAGGAGGCTGTTGGCAACTTTCTGTCGCAAACTTGTGTGTGTGAGGTTGAGGTTTACGAGTCATATGGATCACTTGGAAGGGGATGATGGAGAGGAGGGTTTTATAAAGGGGAAGGGGGGAGTTCATGTGAGCAAATGAATAGCCAGGCAATGGAGTTGTATCTTTCTTTCCAAGATTGTTTTCCTGTCCTTTTTCAGTACTTTGTGAGATGTAGTGTCGAGGATGTGTCTCTAACTAGGTTCCTTCGATGATCTCCGAGGACCAAATCTCCCAGGTTTGACATCAAGTTCGGATAAGGCCCCGATTTGGAGCCATCAACTGGCTACAGCTGCTCTAGCGGCAAATGCACGCGGGGTTCAGTGGGTGATTTTTAGCGCATCCAGCATCCATTGTCTCTCATCATTGATCCATTGTCCAGTCCAGTGTCCTGATCCGCCCACCCCGCCTTGCCCCTCCATCATCCGATTCCAACCGGAGCGAGCTTCCATGTTTCAACTGCCGTTCTTGGTCACGACAGAAATCTTCATGCGTGGAACGTCGATCGACTCAATTGGCAACTTCCTTCGTGAGGTCAATTCCAATCGCGATATCGAACTAATTCGATACTACTTCGTAGACCTCTTCCAATCCCTCTGTCCTGTGACGCAGAGTCATCGTCTTCTTCC
>SJVG01000082.1:0-70634 GCA_034774675.1 Scedosporium minutisporum
GATTGAATTGATTGAATTGATTGAATTGATTGAATTGATTGAATTGATTGAATTGATTGAATTGATTGAATTGATTGAATTGATTGAATTGATTGAATTGATTGAATTGATTGAATTGATTGAATTGTGCAAGCTCTTGGATCGACACAGCACGCCGCCCCCTTTTTTTTGCACAACTGCGCAATAAAGCACTTCCGGGCTGGGAGAGACTTCGGTGGCCGACTTCTACGCGGGCCTTGTCAATCCTTTAGAAGCTGAACACAATTGTCCGCTTTTCTTGCTCACAGCATGTGACCCGAGACACACAATAACCCATGAGTGTCGTTAGAGGCGATATCCTTCACAATCACCCTCGCGTGCTGCCCACATCCTAGAAGTTGTCGAGCCTCATCTACATCGCCTTCTCCAAGGTCGACCCTCTATCCCTGATTGTCTGTAAATCTTCCCGTAGTAGGAGGTAACCGTGTAACTAAAACGATTTTTCGCATACTTTGAAAAGGGGGGACCCATCAACCAGCTTGACCTCGAAGCTATCAGTAGACAGCGAGACAGCTTTCTCATCCACGATAATAGCCTGCATGTCCTGAGTGATGAATTGTTCGAAGGATGCTGATTAGCCGTGGCGCGGGAGTTAAGGTTTGCATGGCGTCTTGAGTTGATCGTAGCAGAAGATTGCAAGACATGGGCATCTCCAGTACATGTATATACGAGCAGAAAGAAATATATATATCGCGGTTGGATCGCTCCATCATGCTTCTACTAGATTGTTAGATTGCGGCGTCCACTGGGATTCTGTAGTTGTTCGCCTCTAGTGGGAGAACAAGACAAGAATGGAAGGGTTTGGACGCCGTTGACGACAGCTATTAGACGACAGTCATCAGAGAACAACAGGTTAGACCATAGAACGTCGTTCTCATGCATTTGTCTTTCCACACCTATCGAGATTAGTAGCGACATCCACGAGACCAACATCCAGTGCCAGAGGGTTATATTATCCTCAGGGCTCCGAAGCGATGACATTGGTTGGGCGAAAGCCTTGCTAATCTCATCTATGCTCCACCAGGCATCTCTCATAGGCATGTTAAGCAGTACACAGAGGCACGCAAAGGGAATGCAGATTCCTATTATCCACAGGCATACATGGTCATACCAAGGACCATTTAGGCCAGGAGCTACAGCAAGGATAGCAGACTCGACAGAGAAGAGGATGAATTAAATAAGAAGAACGGCCCCGGAAAGAGACTGAGGATGGTCGATGAGCAGAATGGCGCATGACATTATCTAAGTAATGCCAGTACAAGATTCCAACATTCACATCATGAACATGGGAACCTGGCTATAAAGATAGTCTCGCATGAGAGCCCAGCGACCATCTCACAATTTCCTCAAATCCCGAGCCCCGTTTCGTATGCTCTTCTGGTTTGTGTGGCCTCACCCCGCTCTAACCCGACAGCTTGGCTCACCCTACACGAGCGATAAATCTAGTATAATGCAAACTGTAATTAGGATAAAACCATTATAGATGGGTCCAGCCCAATTCATCACCCTCTCTACCTCTTAAGTCCCCTTTAGTCCCCTCTCCCTTTCATTCGCTTCCCAAACGACATCCCACAGTTCATTCGGGATTCTACCTCCTTCTGCCATCTTTGCCCTCCCGATGGCCCCTCTCGTATCCTGCTTCGTCCTTCTCCCTGCCCTTCCCTTGGTAGTGATAACAGTGCTTGTAGTGGCCGGCCGCCTGTACACGCTGGATGATGTGCCCTTTGCAGCACACTCTACGAGCACGGTACCGACACTTGGCTCTCCGCCAAGCCCGATATTCCTCACGCCCCTGCGAACCTGCGCCTCCAGACCTTGTTGAGCCCTCACGAACCTCCCCCTCGGAATACTACGATCTTTCAGAAGACGAGGAATGATGCCGATTCTTCTACGGCGAACCGTACCTGAAATACCTTGCCGAACACCAGAATCCCTACTGTGAAGATGGTTCCGAATCTTCTCTGACATGTTTCCATGTGCGAAGTAGCAGCGGTGTCGGCCAGTGGGGAACCGATCCGCTCTGCCTCGGCTCAAAGTTCACCCCCGGAAGCGGCCCGCCTAATTTCAGCCTCAATTGCAAGAGAAGAAATTTTACGCGCGAGAAGGCGCAGAGCGACGAAACAGCAACCAGGTATCAAGGCGTGAAGGACATAGAAGACTTTGGTTCCTATTTCTTCCAAACGGGCGCTGGCGAACAGTTGTGGCAGTGGCGGTTTGAAATAGTCGAAAGGGCCCATCCTAGATGCACCGAAAGGAAACACAAATATACCCCACAAGCTGATGGAGGTATGGCAGGCCTTGCTGTCCGTCCAGGCTCTCTGGCTGGCGTCAAACCCTTCTTCGGGTAGGCCATATTTATCGGAGCAAGACCTTTCGAACATCCAGGTTGTCTTTGAGGATGACCGAACAGACAACCCTTGGGAACCCCTCTGGACCATGGTAACAGGGAACAAACCCATCCGGCTCAGTGAGATGAAGGATCCAGATTGTCTCGGCAACGTTATCCTCCCCCTCGCTGGTTCTGGCAGCCCTTTCTGGAGCTTCGTTGTCGACCATACAGATCGCGAATCGTGCAGCGAGCGCTTTCTCATCGACTATCTTGTCCATCGCACCCTAGACTTTTATAACATCACCGCTCGTCGTAAGACCGAGGTCCACTACGACCCCGTCGTAACGATAATCGACCGAAAGCAGACCCGCGCTTTTGCCACTCTCGAGGAATTCGTAACCAAACTGAAGGAGCGCAATCCCAACGTCACATTCAGCGTCATCGACTTCGCCACTCTCTCCATGAAGGAGCAGATCGAGCTAGCCCAGTCTACAGACGTCCTCGTCGGCCACCACGCATTTGATTCTTGGCAGCCGTGCTCCTAAACGCGCCGCCTCTTCGGCTTTGCTTGTCCTTTCTTGCCGCGACAGTCGAACGTAATAATAACGTTCTATCGAGTAAGCGAAAGGAATCAAGGGGCTCCCTTTATTTTCGTAACTCAAACATCCTTCTTCTCCTCGGTCACTGAGCTCCCAAGCCTGGTCGAGGGCGATAATCCACTTCGAAAAAAGTTATCGCTCTATCTACTCTTGAATGAGATACGGAAACCTCCCTGAGGGCCTCGGTGAAGCCCGGTTCGCCACATGCTTGAGATGGTGTGATTAATTACCCTTGAGGGGGCTTAATACACGTAAGGACAAAACTTACCGACGACTACCGTTCTCCCGGGAGAACGTTGTCCTCTTGGCGGTGCTCACTTCGCCTTGATGGAGGAAGGAGGAAACCACCCGGGGCGAAGAGCGTCAAGGAGGGGACGGGAGTTTATATACGTGGACTCATCTCTTCCGCATTGGCCGGGCGACACACCGCTATACTACGACGAAGTATCATTTCTTATCAAACTATCACAATCAATTCAGCGATTTTTTCCCTCTTTTCTCTTCGAATAAAAAAACTTGCTCGTCTACCCAACAGTTAAGGCCACCAACATCGCGTGCTAAGGTGTTCGCACGATATTTTACCGGGGGCGGGGGACACGGCTCGTAAAGGTCGTGAACGGTTCCTAGAAAGGACCGGGCTGGACCAAGTTGATGAACTCTTCGGACATCAGGCTTCCTTTATCCGTGGTGGCCGCTGGTCACTTCGCTACCTATAGCCGCCTCTCCTTCGTTATTCCGCTCGCTACTGCTTGTTTCCTTTTTGCCATCCCCCTTCTATGATTCGAAGGAGCCTACCGTTCTAGTCAAGTTCAACTTCGGCATCTTCGACATCGAGGCTACCGTCCTCATTATACATCATCATTTCTCGAATCTCGCCTCGAATGAGTTCGGTAAAGAGTTGAGATCCGATAAGACCGGGGACGAGATAAAGAAGGGCCGGCTGCCCGCATTTAAATACAATGAGCATTGTCGTCGTAAATGCCATGTCTATGGCATAGCTGAAGAGCGAGGTATAAAAATATGGTTTGGGAAAAGGGGCAGCAAGGATCTCTGGGGGTTGTGGGGAGGTTCGAAACGGGAATGGGAGCCCGGAAGTCCAGAACCAGTCGCCCCAAGTATCGGTTACGTCAGTGTACTGCTCGCTTGGCAATCCGCCTCGAGTTTGTGGGCTCCGTAAGTCGGTCAGCTTTCTTTCCACTAGATTCGGTTTCTGCATCGATGGTGACATATTGCACCTTTCGCTGGTAGTGCATCCAGAGATCGAACCGAAGGGCGAGAGCAACCATGATACCTGGGATAACAATATCTCCCAATCCTAGTAGACTCAACTCGGAACGGATCTACAAGATCAACTTGACGGGCGCGTCGACCTGAGTATCGACTATTATCCTAAAGGGCCTACAATGAATTGTTAGTAGCTTATTAATAGTGAGATAGCTAGTCTCGATAAACGTACGTGTAAAAAACCATGACAACATTGTATACGAGAAAGCCCATCAACAACAGAGACCCTGTAAGAAATGTCGTGGGTGTCAAGAGCTGTATCGCATAATAGCAGAGACCTAGCACATCCGATAGCAGTCCAGAGTTAGTCAAGTGGCATACGAGAGCCGTCATCGTGGCCATCAAGGCAGCGAGACCGTGTTGGAAACGTAGCGGCATTTTTTTACTGATGCCGCGAATCTTAATCTCGAAGATCCATTTCTCGGTGAAAAGTCCCCGGAGTTCCCATAAAAAGTTTTGAGTTGTTGCCGACAGGTGGAAAGGGGCTTTGGCGTAAGGAAGGGGACCAAATGGCGTATCGACAGTGTATTGATCCTCGACTACCTTACCCTTCGCCCAAACGTGATGGCGGCGGGAGGCTTGGTGGACCCGATAGATAGTTCTCCCGTTGACCGTCCAATATCGCGGGAAAATGAAGGAAGTTGCGAGCTGCAGCCCGTGGCTGTAGAGCGTGACCAGGCTTCCGATGGAAACAACATATGTGCACCAACGCATAACAAGAATAAGGAGGTCTGGATTGCGTAGATATTGAATGACGTAGTACATGCCCACTAATGCGACGGAAGCTGCGATAGGGAGGGCAATGGCCTCAGAGGGCTGTAGCCCTCCTACGTTGTTAGGCTTCTCATCTTCCTCTTCGTTTTTATCGCCAGAAGAAGAGTGCGTCTTTCCCTTCTTCGGCGGTTGTGCAGAGGCGGGTCGGTGGAGAGTGGCGTGAGAGCTGATGTAGAGTGTGATGAGGGTGATGGTGAGGAACTTCAGTTCCATGTACAGGAACTCTCTGTATGTTTCCCAGAAATTCCAAAACAGGGAGGCGCAGGAATGTGTCAAGCCCCGAAGGTCGGAGAAGGCGGACATGGCAGTGGTAGATAATCTTGTTTCGTAGAGCCTGGGCGAAAGAGACCGCTCCTGGGATAAGAGAGCATAAAAAGATTCTGTGTGTGGAAGAGTGGTGAGCAAGCAGATGTGAAAGAGAAAGGGCGGCAGCAAGCCCTTTAATCCATACGCAGGCCGCGCGGTCGCAGCGGGAATGCGTCCTTGTTAAAATAACTAGCCCAGCCTCCTCCATCCTGTAGGTTACCCCCCCAAAACTAAATTTCATGCGGTCCCGTGTTGAAAACACGGTCCATAACGCGTTACCCACGCGTTCGCGTATCCAGTTAGAACCATTGTGATATTGAGATTCGCGTCGGTGGGTGGGGAGGACGCTCGGCGTATTCTAGGCCCTCTAGCAATGCCGCTGGGTAGGGTGACTATTGTCCGCCAGGCTGTCTCCGAGGAGTTGGTGGCCTAAGACAACGCCTAAAGGCAATTCTGGAATCTATACTCAAGCCGCGATGGGCAAGGGAGAGTCACCCTACGCGGACCGGATGGGAGCGTGACCATTTCGCAGACGTATTCCCGTCCAGCCAAGGCGATATAACAAAATTGGGAAACCAAGCTTTCCGCCTTTTACGCCTACCTCAACCTCCCCCACCCAACCAAACGTAAATCGGGTGGCCTACAGCGTTTTCTATAGCGGTAAGGTTATGTAAATATAGTACGTGTCGGCGTCGCGCTTTTAAACAAGCGGCTAGATCGACGAGGACAATGAAAAACGCCGGGCGCCGACCCCACAAGTTATCGACACGAACGCGGTCACGGTGGGAAAGCGTCATTTTGTTGAGCCTGCGTGCCTGCAAGCTTTCGTGTCGAGTTTCACCATCGCGACCAACACCTGTAGACCAATGATTTCCGAGACAGCCTCGCTGTCTACCGTGCCTGGTCGCATCTCACATGTGTGGCCACCCAGTAAATACTTCTTCTATAGTGACTTCGGCCTAGCCACTGCGTATCGGAGCTCTTTGACCGATGTCTCCGGGGCAGCAGTCTGCCGCCCGAGATTATCGACATCAAGATGCTCCGATGCTGATGATGGCCATGCTAATATCGACAAGGCAGGTCGCTTTGGGTGCTTCGATCCTTTCCCGCGCATTGCAGGTCGTCCAGTAATATCTCAGAGCGTGGTAGTGATGGGGAGTGAGATCCCGAATTTGCGAGACTAGGATTGCGACATGTTCCCTCGGCCGCAGGTTGTCAAAGGCGCCTTCGATCGTACATGGATTTAGGCTGTCTAGATTAGGAGGCGGTGTCTTGGCTAAGGTTATTTGGAGACGGTAGGTTGTAGTTATCTTTGAGGGAGGCCTTCCTTTTTACTTGTTTCTGTGTTATTCCCATTGATCAACAGATCTCTTGCAGGAATCGCCCAAACCATTTTCCCGTATCTGCTCCAACACGAGGGCCGGACGGGCAACTTTTGAAACAACCCGCCTCGCAGTTGTGCGGAATTTTAATTTTCTGTGTGGTCGCACGTGGTGTTGTGGGAGAAAATGCGGTCTTCGAGAGAAGTTTCGCCCGGCAGAGCTGAGCTGAAACGTTGAATCTAGGTGACTCTCCACTGCAGGAGGAATGAGACACCGGCTATCGCCGTGGTCACCCATGGCGATCAAAATCGTCGCGGTAGTGTTGTTGAGCACTGAAGTATGCTACGTCTTGTCTTCGTCTCTTGAAAGCCAGGCCGTCGATTACTATGACGGGAGGCCGCTGTGGGTAGCTCGCGTTTGAGGGCTTCATATTTCACCCGTCGCCGATACCAGAGCCAGAATCCGTAATCGTTAGTTTCGTCGAAAGCGCGGCGGCGTCGTCTGTTACCACTTCTCTTTTATATTCTCATCTGTCATCAACAATAGAGCCCCTACTTTTATCTTTGCCACCACGGCCTCGCATGTTATAGGCTTACAAGGCACTAGTCCGAAGAGAGTCTGAAACAGAGGGCCGGCAGTCATGGATGACATCAAACTTGGACAAGAGAAACCGAACAATTCTCGGCGTCTCTAATGGTAAGCTCCCAGTGGTCACGCTGTGCCATGTGTGTTGAAGTGTGGCATTGATTCTATGGAGCCGGCCTAAGTCAAGATTTGAGGTCGGCTTTAGTTGTACTTGAGCAGAGGCTTAAGTTTTTACCCTAGCCAGGTCTATACAGGGGTTTTGCACACCCCCCTACAAAGAGCGTCAAGTCGTGACTTTCAAACCAAGCTCTACCCAATTCACAGAATTCACATATAAACAAGCCGCTATAGTAAACCCAATACTATTTAGTTTTACCAAAGTTCAGCCAAGGTTCATCCAAGGCAGAAGATGATGTTTCTTCTGGACAGTTTCCCTCATTCCCTCAGCACCATCTTTACACCTCTCAATCAGCACAACTATAAGGCCGTTTTAACTCAAATAAAGCCAGCGAAAACTGCATTACTAGCTTATTCAGCTTACAGCAGTTTTTTCTGTGTTTCTACATATGTTATTGGCCTTGACTGCTGTGGGAAGTGGTGCTGGACTTGGGGATGTTTGTTTACTTTTCTCCTTTTAGGTGGATGTCTGGATTTTCGCGTTGGAAATAGGGAATACATTTCGTACGCGAGCCGGGTGCACATAGGCGGAGTAGCCAGTAAAAAGGTAGCCCAGGCATCGTAAAGACACCTCTCATCTCGCGTTCTGGTCACGCTGGACGAATGCTTCTCGTACGCGACGCGACTTGCGGCGCGTTTCGTGTCCGGCGAGACCGCTGAGAACCCCATGGTGGTGACAATGCCATGGCCTGCTATACCCAAGGTAAACACGGCCCCGAGGCCTCAAGCATCTATCAATCTTTATAGCTTCGAGTCGATATTATTCTCCCCTTCAAGCTGTGTCTTACGAACAACATTCACCTACTACAGGCGGCATGACGACCCCCGGTGTCCAAAGAGTCGAAGAAGTTCCACCTCCAATACTATCGCCGCAATTCCCTTTAGGAAAGCCTCACGGTTTCGACTACAAGGAGCCGCGACGAGACTCATTCAATTTTTCCAGTCCTCGGGAATCTGGCCTCTTTGGAAGTGGGAGCTTTGACTATAGGGATCGCGGACACTACTTACAAGGGGACAAGGACGAAGGATATGCGAGTCTGTTGCCCACCAGGTAAACCTGTCTCGCTTCGCAATCTCGCTGCAGCCTTATCGCGCCCTAGGCGATAGTCTATGAGAATTGGTGTGTGCATAGTCGAATTTAATGACCATTAACATGACCTATGACTATTAGGTCTAAGGACTCCCTGCCTACAGGCTTTGGTGCGCACCACAACCGATACCAATTCCAAAGCAGTGCTGATGACTATTGCGACAATATGAAGTATAAGCTCAATCCAATTTGGATATTTGACAAGCTCCCGATTTCGTCCATCATCCCATCCCCAGCCCAGGATCCTTTTACTTCTCGCCTCTCACCTGAGGGCTTGCCACCTGGGGATGACTCATTGCTACACTCCATGCGTAGCCAGAGCGGCCTGCGCCGCCGAGAACTTTCCCGGGGCTCTCCCGCCCCTAGGCTCGCTGTCCACCCGAAGGGATCTGGATCGTTAGTGTCGTCGGGCCGCGAGAGTAGGCAGACGGCTTCTCCCCAAAAGACCACGGAGGTCGTCGAGCCAAATGGGCAGCGAATGCTGTCCAAAGAAACCTAAGAAGTTCGAAACACTTGAAGAATTATGGTACATTATTAGTGATCGTCACGAATATATTCCACGATGGGTCAAATATTGCTCACACACACACTAATTATAGCGCACACGAAGCCGAAAAGCAATATAAATGTCAATTTTGCGGGAAGCGCTTCAAAAACAAGAACGAGGCGGAGCGACACCAAATAGCCTCCACGTTCGCCGTCATAGCTGGGGCTGTAAAGCGCTCACGACCTACAGTCAAGCATTCCACGAAAGCGCTGATCGCCCAGGCGAGGCCGATACATGTGGTTATTGTGGGCGAGATTTCGAGCGCACCGGGTCGGTGGCTGCGGAAGGAGCGGGACGCACAGAATCGGACCGAGACTGGGATGAGCGGATCCATCATCTCACAGCAGACCACAAATTTAGGGAATGCAACAGCAGAAAAAAGTTTTACCGAGCCGACCACTTCCGTCAACACTTGAAGCACAGCCACGCGGGATCAAGCGGGAAATGGACAAACATGCTGGAAAACGCATGCATGATGAAAGAGGACCCGATGCCTAAGATTGAAAGGAAATTCTGAAGGCAGATCTTCTCTATCTCTGCACGGATGCGGCCATCTTTTAAGTTTAGGGACTCGAGATTTAGGCGGCACCCCGGTTACCGGCGCGGACATGGAGCGCACTACCCGCAGGCTCTCGGCCCGAGGATGGGCAGGGCTATTCCCGGACAGGGTTCCGAGTCGTGGGCCATAGCAAGAATACTTGTCTTTCGGTTTTTCAGTCTTGACCTGGTCGCAGGTTAGAATTCTTGCGCGCCGCAGGCTTGGAACGCCAAGATGCCGACCACACGTAGCGAAACCCGGGCCAAACCGAACCTTTTGCAAGCTGAGATCGGCTGCTCAATCTGCCTCCCGGTTAGTGCTTGACAGACTAGTCTTGTGTCGCCGCTGGCCGAGAGTGTGTTGACGGACAAGCTGCTCTGAAGTGTGCCGGCGTTTAGCATAGGCCGACCTCTATTATTCGGTTGTTCATGGTCCGGCCTCGGCAAAGGCTGGCTGTTCTCCGAGGATTCGAGGTAGTGTTGCTGCTGGCCTCTTTTGTGGCCTGTCCATCTCGTACGTTGAAAGGACAGACAATGACGGCGAGCAATGGCCTGAACTCCAGTAGGCGTGCTCACTTTCTTTATATCCTTGCCTGGTTTATTCCCTGAATCTAGATGCATCTACCACCTCTCCATCGTTCCTTGTTTGCGTGATGGCGGCCGCGGCACCAACCAAGGCGGATTTGCACGAGAGTGGTGAGATAGGACCCGTTCTAACATCCTCCTCTTTATCTGCTTCCCCACGATAATCTGGAGTGCCCGGAAGAACGTGAGGAGTTGGACGAGGATGATGTTTAAGACCATTGATGGGGGTTATTACCTCCGCGAGATTGTTTTTGAGACCAGAAACGACAGATAGAGAGAGTCACGGTGGGAGTATTGGTAGAAAGGTGGATACTATATTCCGGGATCATGATGACGGCGCAGGTTTATTATACACGGGGATGATAATCTCGAGCCCAGTTTCCCGTAATATTTAGGTACTAGTTTTCAGGTCCGCTCGATCCGTCTTCCCGGCCTCAAGAACCTCTTCCTCGACGGGGAATGTGGACGTCGGGAAGGAATAAAACAGCATGAATCTTTTTAAGCGTAACCATAAACGGTAAATGGCTGCCCGCACTAATAAGTCTCTTCATAGGGAAATGCCAGTGATCAGGATCTATTCCCAGATTTCCGACGATTTAAACCGCTGATTTACGGAAGCCTGTAGCGATTTTGTAACCTTTGAAATTTTTCGACCTCAACCCCTCTATATACACACACCATCCGTACAAATAATTACACTTCTAGTTAAATAAAATTTAGTATTATTCAATATTATAATATCACATTGAGATGGGGAAAGAGGTGACTGTAGTGGAATTGGTGCAGTTCTCACATGGGCTGCAGGGTAGGGTAGAAGAACTTTGTTCCTTTACGATGACAGGAGTATGACTTTTCTTCCTTTCCTTCTTCCAGAAGGAATTCTTCCTGTTCTTCTTCTTCATATTCATCAAGTTCTTTAGTATCATTAGTTTCAGTCATAGTCCTTCTGCCAATTGACTCCTTTTTAGTCAGTTTTGATAGTTCTGTTCTAGTACAGTTCCCAGACAGTTCTCCTAGTGTTTTATGTGCTGAAGTGTCCTCTATTTGACACTGTCACCACACTTCTTGGTTTCCCCCTATTTGGAAATCTTCTTCTTTTCTGATGTGGCTCTATTCCCACTGATCAGTCATTTCTGGCGCTCCATTTGACCATTCCTGCCAGAAGAACTGCAGCACTTCTTACAGGAACTATTCTTGACCATTTGACCACTTCCTTCTTCCCTTTTCTTCTTTTCTTGTTTCTTGTGGTGTATACGGGTAGGCTGCACTACTCCGTTTCAGTGCCTGCCCATTGTAATTCTTGAAATATCTCGCTCGAACTTCGTGCCTTCCGTACGAAGTTGATACCCAGTCCTTGAGATGAGAAATCGCACCTTCTAGGTTTGAAGTGCAGGTTTGGTTATAGAAATATTATTTTACTGAAGTACTTTAAATATTCTTATTACCTAAGGAAACTGTATAGCTTGGGGTAGTTCTAGTAAAAATTCGAGGGGTTGAGGTCGAAAAATTTCAAAAGTTACAAAATCGCTACAGGCTTCCGTACTGATTCCTAATTGCTGCCTCAACAAGACCCACAAATTCCTTCTCGAGGATATAAGCCTTGGGCCGCGTCTGCCAACCTTCATCCCAACCGGGTCGTTTCCAGTCCTCCGGTATCGGTATCCCGTTCACAGCTCGCTCCCTGCTCCCATATGCAGTGTCCGGAAAAGTGAGATATCCCCCGCATGAGAGCGAGGTGCCGAAATCCAACGAAAGGGAAATTCGGTGGTGGGAAGATTTCTACTACAGCTGCGCCCGGTGGTTGGAAGAGCACGTGCGTCATCCCGGCGCCGTGGTGGCCGACGAGGACGTCTGTGGACTGGGCCAGCTGCATCTGCTCCCTCATGGAAAGAGTGGCGAAGTCCACGACGTTGAACGTGATGTTTGCATTGCGATCTTTCAGCTTGGCCACGTTTTCTTCGAGGTTGGCGAAGACGCGGGTCTTCTTTCGGTCGATTATGGTTACGACCGGGTGGTAGTGGACTTCGGTCTCGCGGCGGGATGTGATGTTGTAAAAGTCAAGGGTGCGACCGACGAGGTAATCGATGAGAAAGCGCTCCGCGCATGATTCCCGGTCGGTACGGTCGATGATGAAAGTCCAGAAAGGACTGCTGGAACCAGCGAGGGGGAGCACAACGTTGCCGAGACAGCTTGGGTCCTTCATCTCGCTGAGTCGGATGGGTTCGTTTCCTGTTACTATTTTCCAGAGGGGTTCCCAAGGGTTGTCTGTTCGGTCATCCTCGAAGACAACTTGGATGTTGGATAGATCCTCCTCGGGCAGATATGGCTTGCCAGATGAAGGGTTCAACGCCAACCAGATGGCCTGGACGGACAATAAGGCTTGCCATACTTCCATCAACTTGTGCCATATATTCACGTTTCCTTCCCTTCTCGCCAGCAGGATCCACCTTCCGTCGTTGTCGTCCTCGGTACATTTAGAGTCGATCCCTTCGTCGGCTCCAAACTTCCACTGCCATAGCTGCTCCCCAGCGCCTGTCTGGAAGAAGTATGAACCAAAGTCCTCTATATCCTTCACTCCTTGGTATCTAGTTGCTGCTTCGTCACTCCCCGACTTCTGCTTATAAGCAACAACACTCAACACCACCACAACAACAAAACACCCCGCAATTCCACCCCCAATCACATCGTAATGCTCCCCCGCCATCTCAACGCCCTCCCAAAATTTCCCGTCGGCATAGGACTCGCCATATTAAGGACAAACGAGAGGACCTGGATGACGCCGATGATGATGGCGATGAGGACGGTGAGGACGATGGAGTAGTAGAGGAAGGCGATGGGATCGCGGAACTGCCTGGGTCCGTCGTTGACCGCCGTCGACGAGGGGCTCAGTGTCTGGTTTAGGGGGGAGGAAGTTTGCTGCGGGTTGGACGTAGAGGGCGAGCATTATCCGTCGGTAGTATCGAGGAGGCATATGCCAGCTTTTCGACAGTTAGTCTAGCCCTACAGTAAATGCTTTGGGTTCCGAAAATGTACAAGTAAAGAGAATGGGAAAGATGAATATCGGTTCCTTTGGCGGCCTCGATGGAGGAAATGCCCAGGAGGGCAATTTCCAAAGAGGTGTCGAAACCGAGACCGAACAAAACGCCCAACGATCTTCCAGGGGCTAATCGAAGCTATTAGTTGAGTCTCCTAATAAACATCTTATCCTAAACAAGATCCCACCCCCCTCAATCTTCCAAATCTCATCTTCGTACCCCGCCACCAGCTGAAGCACCTTCTTTAGCTAAACGATCAGCTTGTATAGGATGTAGGCGTTCATGAGGCCCAGCACGAAGAGGGAGGTGGTGCTGACGGAGGTGCCGATGATGCTGCCGACGGTGCTGAAATTGTCGAAGCGGGCGGAGATGGCGGCAGCAGTTGCAGCTACGACGATAGAGGTGATGATGACGATGCTAGGGGCGTTCTTAAATTCTTCAGATTCTCTTTTGACAACGACCACGGAAACGATTTCTTACGTGGAGTGGCCGAGGGAGAAGAAGGTGCCGACTGTGACGGCCTTTTGGCCTGTTGCTAGCAGTCTTCGGGTTATCAAATCGATGGCCTACTCTGTATTAGACACAGCACGCATAGAGCCAAGTCATCTTGGAGAGCTTATGGAAATATAGGTCAGCGTCAAAGGCATGGCGCAAGCCAAGGGACCAAGCTAGTACGGTATTGGGGGCTAAGGTGGTAGTTACCGCGATGTTAGTTGGAGATTACAAGAAACACTTGTGCCCAGACTGTCGAAAGTCGAGACGTCATGTTGCTTACGGGTAGAAGCGCTGGCCCAAGTGTTAGTCGCCGAGATTAAGGAATCAATTGATCAATCGAGGTTTGAACGCACCAGGACAATAGCTACGGCGATCCAGACAACAGCGTTGACTAGGATCAGCAGGCCGATGATGGCGAGAGACTTGAGCGGAACCTTCTTCAGGCCGGGAACTCGCTAGACTTTTCGGAGCCAAACAGGCCTCTTTCGGAGACGCCCCGCACGGGTCATTCTTGATCCTTGGCTTAGGATCCTTGGCGATGGTCGAGAGATTGGCTTCTCACAGTCCAAACTCGAGCCTTCACGTTTCTTTCTCTCTTTTTCTTGCCCACTTGGCGGGCGGGGGCGAGAGTTGCCGTGCACACCAGCCAGCGGGGGGCGGACGCGAGGTACGGCATGCATTCGACGAAGGCCAGGCGCCAGCTCTTGTCGAGCGTCTCGAAGAGGCAGTGCCACTCGTCGAAGACCACGCGATCGAGCTTGCAGTAACGCGACCACGACTTGACCCGCGTACCCGGAGGCTTGGCCGCGGCGGCCTCGGGCGTGGCGACGACGACCACCTGAGAGGAGGGCACGGAGCGCTGCTCGGCGGGCGACATGTCGTTCCACGCCAACGCCTTGGTGCCCGTCGGTCGGGCCGCGGCCGGTAGGTGGGAGCACAGCTGTCTTAGGACCACCGCACGGCTTGCGAGAGGGTGGCTGCCTACGTCCCGCAGAGCCTCATTCGTGGCCGCCCCGCCCCTGAAAATCTCCCATGCGATGTTCGCACAAGGGAAAACTGAATTAGAAGAAGTTAATTGAATAGAAAAAACCGATTCTTGAAGAATAAGAAGAAACAACCGTGCCATGGTCCCCCCTCCTTCTCTGCGATCCTGTGAGAACTGCACCATTTCCACTGCTGTCACCTTTTCCCCATCACACCACCGTTGTGCCAATCTCACCAATCGGCACTAATCATAATGTGTCCAGGCAGAACTATGGTCTATCGAGGCAGCACTACGATTTGTCGAAAGAGCCAGCTCGCAGGACAACAGGCCTCAGACTGGTAATACACGCTGTGGATTTATTATCCAACTATGATTGGGGAAAAGCGGCCATGCTGTAGTAGAACCCTTAAACAACTTTATAACTCAATATAGCTTCATGACCGACGATCCTACTAGGTAGAGCCACTCGACTAGGGATGCGAAGGAACTTGAGGAGCCAATTGCTGGTTAACTTACTGTTCTCGCCCTTGCCCTTGCGCTGCTAAGTCCAACCCCACGACCATAGGTATATAATATCCTACTCCTCATCTTCTTCTCCTAGTTGGATAGTGTGGAGGAACGGGGAGTGCGCCTCCCTTGACTTCAATACACATCCTATGTATAGAGACATGCTAGCACTTGTCGGCCTGTTCGAGTCATCATAATAACTCAAAAATAAAAGACCGAATTATAGGCCTGTGATAGCTGTTGTGCTCTCAAAGCTAGGTACGAGAAAAAGCTTTGCGGGAGGGACCCTGAGTCAAAGCAGTAAGTCATCCTTCTGACGTAGATGAGCTGCTGGGATCTAATTACCCTCCGGAACAGCCCTAACCAGACAAATGTAGAATTGTTGGAGAGACTAGGAACAGTGAAAGTCAACTTGACCGGTTGACGCAGATGGTGAATCGAGCGCCAAAAGACCTCAAGCTCGCCAGTCCAGTATGACCTTCCTGACGAAGAGGCTGAATCTGGCTAAATCCTTTGTTGAAGAATCTGACTTTGGTAGAACCCATCTGAGGAGTATGCACGTCAGCTTCTACTGGTTTGGCATCACTACCACCCACCGAGACAGTCCTAGAAAGCTATTCTAGCTACTTCAGCCTCTATTAAAAGTACTTTCAGTATAACTAAAAGTCGAAATAGACTTATAATAAGTTCGAGTACCCCCTTTTGGTCCACCCCCCCTTTTGGTCCACCTTTTATGTCACGACCTGGCCGCGACATGGGCCGCAAGCGGAAGCGGTCAGGAGCGGCAGAACGGAAAGTCACGAGGCAAGCACGTGACCACAAGAAAGCACGATCGGACGGTCGAGGACCGACCGACCGATAATCGAACGGGAGGAATCCGATCGGCCAAGCGATCGAGGACCGACCGACCGACGGGAATAACTAGCACTGAAGACGGGTGGAAGATGGTCTATATAAACTACGATGGGTTCCTGTATCTAGTTATCCTTCCGCGCTCTTCAGTAGTCAATACAAGTCACACCTGCACCTACACTTGTATACGCACTTCTCAACTATATCATTGTGAATACCGCTTGATCGCCTCACTTACTTTCCAACAGGCCCCCCTTCGACCCTTACACCAGCTGTACCCATTGATACCCGTTGATCAACCGGTCCCCGAGTGTTAGGATCGTAACAATCTAGCTTTAAGTGAATGATGTGAGATTGTAAGCCTGGCCAACCTCGCAAAGCGGCGACAGACCATCTGACAATCTAATTAATAATATCAATGTTACAATATTACAGAACACAGTACTTCTAAGATACGGATATTTCTTTAGCTCTAGACACCTGTCGGACCAAATACAACAGATTTAGATACTCACCCCACGTCTAACAATCTAAATCAATTCGACGAATATGTGAGCCGACCAAGAAACGCGGTCTAAATAGGAGAACCTATTACGAGCTAGGTGTGTAGATCGTTTATTGAAAAGGGACCCACTCTTTTTAACGAATAAAAATCGGTTAAAAAGAGTGTGTCCCAAACGCCGCCAGCTAACCATAAAATCATTGCTCCTCAAGAAGAGCCATGGATGAGGAACAGCGGCCCCTGATTGTAGTAGACATTGATGAAGCCCGATCATTAGCTCGCTTTAGTTTACAACAGCTTCAGGATATCGCTGACTACAGTCTTTCATTTCCCAATCATTCTTAGTGACCACCACTTCTACATCATTTGAGGCAGTAGTAAAGAATGTCGGATGCGGCTCTCGCCTCGTGGCACTTCCGCCCTCGCCCCGAGGCATGTGCGGATATGCCTTTGGTAAACTCTCATGTCGTCAAATTTGTTACGGTCCTAACACTGGGAAACCGGTTGATCAACGGGTATCAAGTGGGTACGGCTGGCGTTAGGGTCGTAGGGGCCTGTTATATGTAAACGAGGCAGTCAAGCAGTATTCACAATAATATAGGAGTGCGTATACAAGTGTAAGTCGTAGTTGTTACTTGTATTGACTACTGAAGAGTCTGGAAGAATATACTAGATACAAGGAACCATCGTAGCTTTATATAGACCTTCTTCTTCCATCCTCCTTCAGTTGAGTAGCTAGGTCGGCCGATCCCCGAGCCGACTGTCCCGTCGACCTTCTGTTCGTCCGGCCGGTCGGTCGAGCGCTCATCCGACCGACGCACCGGGCGCCACATTGCTCGGGGCCCAATAGGCCCACGGGGCCCCGTGGCTCTAATTTTTCACGGGGCCCCGTGCCGATTATGTAAGCCTTCCTCACCGTCTCAACTCGCCCGGCGCGCACCTTGTGAGATACGAGGTCGCACACATCAATTCAATCGTCATGGCCTTCATTTTCAGGTGGTTCATTGATCAACAGTGATATTGTTAGATTGTCTAATTGTTAGATGGGTACACGCCGTGTTTGACATACTTATTAGGCGCCAGAACGCCACAACACTAGACAATTCAAGGACTAGTTACCCTATTAGATCCTAATCAAACAGAAATAAACGATTATCAAGCTATCTAGACGAATACAAAGCCTCCTGTTCCTCAAGATCTCTCTCAGCCGCTCTCCAGATCTCGTCTACACCTCTTCTGCTAGAGAAGGGATTGCCTTCTATCTCTGCAGCTACCTGGGCCTCAACGCGGTCGTTCTCTGATTTATCCCAGTCCAAATAGGCCATCATCTCTTCTTTAGTCCAGTCCCGAAAGCCAGTCGATGTCCTGCAACGCTTGGTCATCTGTTTCCAGTCAAGACACCACTCATAGCTTGCTTTGCTATACCGAAGGGGTAGACCTATTGCCTTCCGATACTACTAGTTCGTCTTGATGCTCCCACGAGGCAGTAACCGATACCAAACTTCTCTTGCTGCAACATATCTCTGATAGATAGCCACTGGGTCGTTGTATCGTAGTGACTCTGCTGGTGCCTCTGCCGATGCCACCGTTGGTGCCACCGTTGGTGCCTCTGTTAGTGCCTCTGTTGGTGCCTCTGCTGGTGCCTCTACTGGTGCCTCTGCTGGTGCCTCTGCTGGTGACGCTGCTACTGACGCTACCACTATTGTCTGTCTTGCTGCTGCTGATTGCAGAAGCTCCTCATGCCGTAGAGGGCATGCCTTCGAGGTCATTCTATGACCTAATGTATGACACCTGCTGCATCTTGGCTGTGCCCTTGGCTGTGTCGCTGCCTCAACTGCCTCGAATGCACTTGGCTCTCTCTGAGTGCTTGATTGTGGTCTAGTCGACCTAGCAGTTATCCGATCAGATCGATGACGAGGCTCTAGAAGTAGCTGATGAGTGTCACTGCGGTTTAGGTGCCATTGTGTATGGAAATCCTGTAGCTGAAGGGGTTGATCTTGCTCTTGTAGAGGCTTGAGTATATGAGCGCAAGGGAGACTATGAGATCGAGTAAAAAAGCCGGTACAGCTAGGGAGGTCTTCTAAGAGCTGCTTCCGCTGTTCCTCAACCTTCCGCAAAGCCTCGTGGGATATCCAGCCACGCACAGCACAGTATAGTGACCTAGAAAGTTCGATTGGTATCCGAGTCTGCTGCTTTGCTTGGTTATATCGTAGCTCAGCTACTTGGTTAAGTAGTGCATGCTTCATAGCTCTCCAAGCTTCAAACAGATCCAGCGTCGATGTCTTCAGATGGCTCTTAAGCAGCCCATGGATACCCTCAACGCGTGACGTAACCACGTTGCCAAAATGAGGATGCTAATCAACCCAAGCCTTAACGATTTTTTCCTTATATAGATCAAGCCAAGTAGTCTTGATATATCCAATCTTATCAGCGTGCTGCAGTAGGTAGCGCCTCTCAATCTCCTGTACGCGTTCATCAAATGTCTCCTCATCTAGTGAACTGATAATTGAATACCAGTGACTGAAGAACTCCTTCCAATTGTCTAGGTCCTGTTGATATGCCTCTGATCCCTATTTATGCTGTACGAAGGTCGGCTAGCAGTAGGTAAGGACTGCCTTGTTAGCATGCTAGAGGCAAAGAAGCGAGATTGCAGTTGGAAAGCTATGAGATACAGCATTCATGCAGGCTATGCAGTGATCTGTTAGGATAACAGATGGAAACCTTGTGCTGCAGAGCTCATACATAGATCTAAGCTGGTCCAAGGCCCAGATATAGTCGTCCTTAGTCTCGCCACTAAGGAATGCAAAGGCGATATAGAAGGATCGCTGGCAGGCATCAACACCGATCATGTCGAGGAGTGGCATCCCATATTTATTCGTCTTATAGGTACAATCCAGAAAGAGTAGATCTGGGTAGGCCTGAAGGTATACTAAGGATTCTGGATGAGCGAATAAGATAGCTGTAACCCAGCCCTCTAGACTTAGCTGCATCCGGTTCCAGAACCCTTCTTAATCTAGCTGGTTAGCAAGGGCATGCATCATGCTTTGTCCCTCGCAGAGATCCCGTCAGCTCTTAGCAATGCGGTTGTAGATATCCTACTAGGTTGCTATTGTCTTTGAATTCTGGCGTATATAAGTCCTGATATCCTTTAGCGCCACTCCAGCATTCGCAAGGTTGCTAACTGTTGATTTATCTATATCAGAGAGCGTCCGGTGGATAGGATGAGCAGACTGGTGCCAACTTGGCTCATGGTTATGTTTGGAAAACCGTCTATCTGGACGATGGCGTAAGGTCTATGTAGTCTTATCGTAAGACTGCTTAGCTAGTATAGAGAATGGACAGCTAGTTCCTCGTGTAGTTGTCTTCCTTTTCCGATCCTTCGAGGCACTGGGTAGCCGGCAAGCACGGTCGCAAGTATATGTAACCGTCTGCTTCTTCACAGTCTTCTCACTTGTTGATCGCCCTGTCACAAAGGCATAGCCCCGAGGGGCTGCCCAAGCGTTGATTGCCTTATATAAGGCATCTCGAGACTCGTAGTCGCATTCAGGAGGGAGACAATCGTCTGGAAACGAGGCAGCACCTTGGATTGAATCCATGGCACCGAGTGTATCATAGAGAGTAGTAGGTTGGGGTCATATATGTGAAAAGGGGGCTCTCGACGCGGTTGAACGCGATGCCGTATTGGCGCGTTGAGGGAGGCTTACATAATCGGCACGGGGCCCCGTGAAAAATTAGAGCCACGGGGCCCCGTGGGCCTATTGGGCCCCACATTGCTCGAGTTTATGACTAAGCCGTTCTTCCTTTGTTCTGCCGCCGCCCACCGGCTTTATCACGTGACGTGGCCGCCGCCAGGTTGTGACAAAATTGTTAATCGCATTCTGGACACTTCCTATTAAGACCGCCTCGGCATGAACGTTGGTGGCGGCGGTAAATTAGAAGGAGAGAAGTTCTGTCCACATTTCGGGCGGGAAACAACCAAATCTAACACTTAACAATCTGACCAATCTCACAATCAATGTATGGGTGAGAATTTGTCACAATCTTCGTCTTTTCGCGTCGCTCGGCCAAGGTCCTCTTTCAATTCCGGATTCGCGTTTTAATCGTATAATAAATTTCAGGTTCAGCTTCTCTATTTTAATGTTAAGTTTATTTCACGAACAGGTCACTGCATGACGACATTATAGTGCTAATTTATCCTACACTGTGTCACCCTATTGTACAGTGAAGTCCAGGTTCAGTTTCCCTTTTCGGTTACGATTTAATTAGAATTGGCCATTTTTGAGCCAACTGTGGATAGTTACTTCTACGAATACCGTGTGCGAAGTACCGTCCTAAACAGTAATCAGTACTTGAGTTCGGCCAGCCCGTAACTCTGTACAATCTTTTTATTGATGAAACTTCGTAGGCACAGAACCACTTCGTCGTTCTCGTAGCTTGAAAACACTATTGCGTACAGCTGTATAAGAATATCTAGCATGACGGTGTTAGTGAGTATTAAAGAAGAACGTAAGAATATATTAAGTCTTCGAGCGTAGAGCTGCAACAGGCCTACGAGACCAGCTCCGGCAGACTAGCTATCTAAGTTGTAGTTCGCTAAGCAGCCCACCTCTTGATTAATATAACGGGGGGTTAAATCGATCAAATAGAGTGAGAGATCTAGGGGCTGCAACTTCGAAATCCAGTGTGCACCAAGATTGACATAGGACCTCTTCCTTTTCTCGGGGATTCTCGGTGGCGCTCCGGGGCCGGATGAGAACTGTGAGAAAGTTCTTGATGGCCTTGCTTAACTTCCATCTACCATAAATGGTATCCGTCCATGTTCCAACAAGAAACTTTTCACTGCTGTGTCGTACTAGTTCATATTCGACCACGCGTTCACTATTGAATGATATAATAGCAAGCGGTTTCCTTATATTATTCCTATCGTCGTATGGAGACCAGTCGCCGTCAAGGTCTTTTAGATTCCTGTCTGTAAAGAGCTTTTCTAGAACGCTTTGCTGGTATATAATACTGCTCATCGAGTTCCATCGTAAAGGGAAGCCTGCCTTAAATATTAGAGAAATTCGGGGTAGAGGGGCGTAAACGCTTACTGTCAGCAATAGAATAGGGTGGTAGCTCTTCGTGGTGTCTACTGTCAGCAATAGGATAGGGTAGTAGCTCTTCGTGGTGTCTACTGTTAGCAATATGATAGGGCGGCGGCTCTTCGTGGTGTCCCATAGTATCTTAGGTATCTTAGCGTTTTCACTCTTTACGCGCGAGACGTGTTGGAAATACAATATGGACGAGAATGTCTAGTCGTACTACGGACCTAATAGGCTTTTATATTGTCCATCTCAAGGTGGCTGTGTGTAACGGGCTGCGCCGTATATGAGGCTTCAGCTCGCGCCCAATTAGGGAGCTATGACCTTGGTCATAAAAAGGGGCTTCATGACAGCTTCTTGTTAGTACTTTCGTTTAATGGCATCGCAATTTCACGTTGGTTCATATCAGGGTCTTTAGCTGGCCGGCGACAAAGGGCATCTCCTAGAATAAATTGGTGGCGGCTGTTGAACTCGACTCAGTTGAGCTTCGCTGTCGCCGCAAGTGGCGCACTTCCCAACCGATGGGCGGGGATGTTAACGCTGCGGTGGCCCTCCTTCGGTAGAGGGTTTACCATGTTCCATATCTTTCAGGCTGCTTCACTGTGGTCCCCCGCGCAGCTAGTAGGCCCTCAAGCGCCTCGCAATAGGGGAATTCACTGGGTGGTCTCCTGCCCGTGGCGGGTCGGCCGCGACGCCAGCATGCGCTGGGGTCTCGGTCCCACCGTCCACGGGTGGCTGCCCGGTGGTTCGACGAGGCTCCTTTTCAGCGGCCTCGGGCGACGTCGGATGGGCTCTGTGGGTAGTTGGCCTCCGGCTAAACTTCTCGCTCAGCAACGGGAGGTAACGGCGAACGAGAGCGCTATAATCTTCGGGTTACAGGGCATCGCGAGCCCGTCCTCCCCCTAGGGGCACCCGCGGTCACACCCCGCAGCGTAACTACTACGCGGCGTGCGGCTGCGGCGTCCCCTGGGAAATTTGGAAGTGGGAAGCAGATCCCGATCAGCGGTCGCGGCGGGTCGGCTCAGGCCGTCCGTCGCAGCCCCCACAGCCTTATAGTAACCAAATCTCTCCGGCGTTGATTCTGCTAGTAGTCATATGCTTGTCTCAAAGATTAAGCTATGCATGTCTAAGTATAAGCAATTATACCGCGAAACTGCGAATGGCTCATTATATAAATTATCGTTTATTTGATAGCATATTACTACATGGATAACTGTGGTAATTCTAGAGCTAATACATGCTAAAAATCCCGACTTCGGAAGGGATGTATTTATTAGATTAAAAGCCAACGCCCTTCGGGGCTTCGTGGTGATTTATGATAACTTTTCGAATCGCATGGCCTTGCGCCGGCGATGGTTCATTCAAATTTCTTCCCTATCAACTTTCGATGCGAAGGTCTTGTCTTCGCATGGTTGCATGGGATCGGACCCGGTACGATTCGCGGGTGTGGTTGTCGTCCCGAATCGCTCGAATGTTTTTCGGATGGTTCGGAGAGATTGGGTGGTGCAAGGAACCACTTCGACTATGGCTTTATCCGAGAAGCTCCCTAGAAGTATATGCAAGATCTGCGCATGCTGTGATGATGTCGCCATTGAGGGGTTGAACGGCAGTTTGGCCTGCCCTACAATAGGTTAGAAGAACGGAAGAAAGCGAGGAAACCAAACTGGAGGGGTAGTGTGGGGGACGCCGGGGTCTTAGGACATTGGTGCCAAGCAATGGATCATACTCGAAAGTGGTCCGAAAACTGGTTCCTGGCGTGAGGTGGCATTGGTACCTGGAGAAAATAATGTAAAGCACTGTATTGGGGCCCCACAGTGACTTAGTCTAGAAATAGTTTTAAGGTTAAAATGCGGAAGCTGTACCATATTAAGTGATTGCCTCCATATTAATTGATTGTTGATTTGGTTGTTGATATTGATTGATTAATTGTTGATTAATTGTTGATTGATTGTTACAGTTATCCTCGCAGGTGCTGGTGTCGATACATTGAGGAACAGAATCAAGTACCCAGTAAGAGACGTCACTTACAGTGAAAGGCGAAATGGGTGTCGCTATTTTTTTCAATTAACTTTTTTAGTATGGCGGGGTAAGACTGTTTTCTGGATCTCGGCCGGCGTGAGTCCCTCGCCACACTGGTGGATAATGTAATCGACCCCTTGCCGGGAGGGCGGGTGAGTGATTATGTAACAAGTGCGGCCCTTCACAGCACAGAGGAGAATTACCCCGCAGTTTAGGCTGCGAAACACATTGGTATCAGAACCACTGCAACCCGACCGGGTAGGACACCTCTTCCAACACTTCGTACAGCATAGTAATATTCGCCCGACTAGTCTGCTGCGCAATGAGTCGTGGTACACAATCCTCAGCTCAATGGGTCGACGAAAAACTGGAGTTTTATAAACCATTATGGGATGGGTTACGGGTCATCGAGCGGAGCGGGTTCGGTAATCCTACCTATGCGCAGCATGCTAGACGCTGGATGCCCACGTTTGAGGAGACCCTAAGACAGGCACAGTCAATCGAAGAGAAAACCACCCCCATCAACTGGACAGATTTAGAGGGATGGATCGAAACAGCGGTTAGGACACTTCGAAAAGAGGCAGAGGGAGTCTGCAATTGTATGACTACTTTGGGGATCGATCCATCAGGTCTCAGCGTCGCTGATGCGTTAGAGAAAATACGAAGGGCTCCGATTCTACACCGTTTGCTAGGTTCCGACGACTTCAAGCCTAAGGCCGTACTCTCTGCCCCCTCATCCGCTACGCCCATCCATGCGGATATTTTCTGGACGTCTGTACGCAAGGTTATAGGTGAAATCAAGGGGGACTGGAACACCTTGCAGCGCGAGATGGACAACGGGTCTTTGACACAGTTTCGGAGGAAGTGGGCTCAGTTGACACCGCAAGCCAGACACGCATGGCTTAAACGGTGCTATCCCGAGCTCCCCAGTTCTTCTCATCCTGACCTATACGCCTGTGTCAATGACGCAGACAGCGGAACTCCCCGTTCGACCTTCTTCAATGCTCTGATCAATGTTGATGACCTTTCCGAGGCCGACAACTTATCCAGCCTCCTCGAGATGCGCGCAAGGTATCATCCGAAGTTATTCCGGACCGTGGAAGGCCGGGCTGTCCATTTGGGGATCTGGTCTAACCGTATCAACGAGATACTGGCTCCGGGACGATTATGTTTCGGGTGTGCCGGCCATGCTGCGGCTTCTAAATCAAGCTACACCGATTCTGACTTTGGTATCTCCTTCGAGCCCGATTACGATCAATACGACATGCGCTTGGATTCAGAACTCGCATGCCGTGGCTTCTACCAATTGCAGGCCTTAAAAGGCACGTATAAATTCCTTTCCAGCTGCGTACCGAAGTTTCTAAACGACTCCGAAACCAATACTGGAATATCTTCGACTGTTGAGCCCGAGGTGCCCAGCAACGGGAATGTGTCTCTTCTGATTCGGTCTTCCCGTTTGGATTACAATGGCCACCCGAAGATCATTGACCTCAAGTATCTGATCGGCCTTGTCGAGGATTCGCTGGACGAGATGCAACATGATCTTTGGCAGCTACGACAAGATGCCGAACTATGGCAGAACCGCTTGGCAGAGACATCAGTGAAACCCGCAGGCCTTGTGTCGAACCTGTTGCTCGCTCCGTTAAGCCGCATTGACACTTTTAGTGCCCTCAGCCAGCATCTACAAGATATATTGAAAAGGCATGATCATCTCATGGCCCAAGACACGCCACCGTCGACACTACTTGAAGACGGTGACGCTTTAATGCTCGTGGCGTCATTACACGATGAGTTGCAGGGGGGGTTTGGGGAGTGCTTGAATCGATTGCGAAACACCATCTGGTCGCCCAGTGAACATTTTAGCACGACTTTCACTCGGCTGTTCCATATGATAAAAAAAAATGATCCAATCCTCCGGGTGATGGGGTTAGCTGCAGTCATGGAGACACTTGACGCAGAACTTGGCAAAACACCCGAGTTAATCCCGTTATCGGTCTCTCAGGCACTGAATGATCTGTCTATACTGGCCGTTTGTCTGCGGGAGACAGACAAGCATTACTGCTTTCTGTCCTATGACCAGGTCATTGCCTTGGCCAATACGACAGAAGAGCGAAAGAAGCAAGGTCGTCCATGGTTATCAGTTGCCCACAGTATACTTGATGTATTAGGTGAGGAAGCATGTCGCAAGCTTCAAAACAAACTTCTTGACAAGAGCATCGACCATTGCACATTCTGGACCCTCATCGACAATCACATGATGGGGCTTCGCGAAGTGGAGCTTAAGGTGGTGATTGACGAGATCCAGCGGACAGCTCCAATTATTGATGCCAAACGAGCCGAACCCCCGCCAGTCGCTCCGTTCGCTAGCATGGGCGACGCACGCGGGCCTACTCAAACGCAAGTGAAGCGATCAAAACTTAAACCACCTCGCCACACGCTCACCTTACCTATACTACTACCGCCCAAACTCCCATCAACACGCGCTCTACCCAGGATTATTCCTCCAAAGAGTCATATGAAGTTCTGGGATGAATTAACCCAAGAGAGTGGGGGTTCCTTTCGCTGGGATGAATTCTGTAATGCTATGAAGGGCATTGGATGTAGGGAGACGCGGTTGGCGGGCTCAGCCCGCCGATTCGAGTGGAAAGATGCCGATGGAGGCTCGTTTACCATTATCTTTCATGAGCCTCATTTAGATAAGCTCACCCATACCCAGGCTCGGAAGTGGTGGTTGGAGAGGCTTCGGGGGAAGTTTACGCTGGTTGTCGAGCAGTAGTCGGGGCACTCTTGTTGCTTTTATTCAGTTGACTTATTATGAAAACTAGACACGATATACTGAGACCCCTCCCCGAACGATACTCACTTGCTTCTACTTTTATTGCTTGCGAACGAGGTTTATTTTGAGCGCTGCAAGGGTTGACCCATCGAACTCATCGTTGCCTGGTTCGTTAAGGTCCTCGCACCATAGACTATCCCGCACCTTTTTCTAAGGCAGTGGACGTGAATAGAGTACGTCGTGTTGGCATGCGTTCAAGGAGACTCAATTTAAATCTAGCCTATTACCTACGCCCCGCCCTCACAAGTAGCTAGGTACGTTGTAGAGACTGTTTAAATACGCTATAACCTACTTGTGTGCTCCTAGCTGTTCTATCTAGTCGCTTATATCGCTTGCCTTCTTTATCTGCGGTCTCGCATTTGAAGAAAATGTTGCAAATCCCTGTCTGAAGACAGTATCACCTGGGTTGCCCCGTAGCCCACTTGCACATTTGACATGTGTAAATTCCGGCCCCTACTTATGATTTGCATACCGCTACCAGCTGTCATCCGCACATCCAATCCAGAGGGAGCTCCACTGGAGCGTCTATCAAGCTGTGATGTAGTAATAGTTTCGCCGGCAGCCTCGACGGGTTTGCGGCACGCGGGACACGTTTCCCTCAACCACGTTGTGATACACGCCTCACAGTACCAGTGTTCGCACTGCAGGAACAATACTTCCTTGCCGATCTTGACATGTTCGCAGCAAATCATGCAGTCTCCTTCCGCCCGCATCGGCTTCCTCTGGAGCCGCGCGATTGCGTCCTCAGATGCAGGCGGCGCAGCCTTGGACCTCGGGATCGCGTTGAACTGCGGATTCGCCTCCACAAGGTTCGACATGATCTCCTGGGTCTCATGCAACACCGTAGGGACAGATCCCGTGTCGGGTGTGGGGGTAGGAGCTGGGGCGGCTGTCGCCTCATCGGATGCAGGCCCACCAGGTTGGCCACGATCGCGGTAATACCTTCGGCGGGCTGCGCGAAGTTCATCAAGTGATGGGCGAGGCTGGTGGGAAGCAGAATCTCTAATGGTCTGCGATCGAGGGGTATCCGCGGTCGTCTCAGTCATCGGCTCGGAGGCAGGCCTAAGAACGTTGTAGAGGGAGAGGGCATCTTGACAACAGTCGCTCATAATCTGCAAGGGGGCCCCTTCGGATGCAAGATGACCGTCGGACCATGGGATGATTATGCGCGTCTTTATTGACAGGTCATATTGTTGCTGAAAGACCGTGAACTCCTCAGGCAGGCTCTCGCGATCAGAGTGTAGTAGTTGTGTCGCTAGAGCCCCGTCGTGCGGTTCGCCTTCGTAGAGCGTGATCCACGTGCCGCCATGATAAAACCGAACCGTGGCTCGACCCCCTGCTCTAGTTAGCCCTACTGCGAGCCATGTCGACGAACAAACTCACCCGTGCATGGACAGGTCGGGAGGTCAGCTGCAGTCTGGCGCCAGCCACTGTCACTAGCCATTGTCACGTTCATCTGAAAAGTGCCCTGTGGTGTCTCCATGTTGACTCCCGCGGCACGACCTGAGACCGAAGATCGGGCGCCCCACTGTCTCTCTCTACTTGCAAAATTGAATTGCGGCGGGTTCGGTCGCGGGGAGCTCGGGTATCGTGGGGTTCTCGAGTTTTGATCCATGTCCTGTATGCCACTGAAAATGAGCAATAGTGACGTCGCAATAATGAAACGTGACAGCGTATGTCGGCTAGAGTTGAACGCAGGTGCGAGAAGGGTGTTGCGTCTTCCTTGGGCTCCGTCGGGCTACTGTCAAGAGGTGAGGGTGAACGACCGAGGATCACGTGAATGGGCTGTGAGTCGCAGCGACCGGGTTCTGACGTTTTCTGGCTGCCCAAAGTGGTTCGCCGGCGGCTCCTCGGATTGGCGGTGCGCTCCATTCCCACCCTCTAAACCACGGTCATCCCAGCAGAGCCCGAAAACGCCGAGAACATTAAATAAGACCTGTCTTTTGTTAGGTATTGCTCCCTCGGTACATGTAAGCTTCTGCCTTCAGTTAACTTTTTTAGTGTGGCGGGGCAGACCTGTTTCCTGGATGCAGCTGTGGGGTCATCACCCAGGAGCATAGCCCAGGCCACATCTAGGCCTGATGATTACTGGTTTCAGACTGCTACTGGGTCTCCAGGCTTACTAGTAGCACTAGGTCTGTTTGATAACCTGCGGTGCTGGTAGCAACCTATTCGCAACCGAACCTCGAAACAGGTTACTGGTATCTCGTGGTGTGGCTGTGGCAGGCGCCACTACCAGCACCACATCAGCCTGCACCGCTTGCGGGGCTACCCGTAGGTCTGGGGTCACGTGCATTCACAAACATCTCGCATCCAAAGTTATGGACAACCTCATTACCAAAATCACACTTGACTTGACTATCAGCAGACACCCCACCTATTATTAGACACCGGATGGTATAATGTTTCGATTCTTGATACCTTCCCCGCGAACCACAATTGGCAGAAACACCAAAGCCAGATACGGGCCAGGCATGCCGAGCGCCCAAGAAGAGCCCCGCCCCCCAGCGATGTATTTTCTCCCTCCGATCCCTTCCAACATCGACAGTCCCCCATCGCCAACGACGACGTGGAGAAATTTCTACAGTCGCACTTCCCCAAGTCCTCGACCTAAGCACGTCTGACGGGCTCAGCTTTCCCAGCGAAGGGACCACTCTCATCGACTCCTTCTGGAACGACATTCTGTAGGTGATACTAAGGCGCCGTCGTCCTACCGATCTCCTCATTTCTCTTGACCCTGTAGAGCCTCAGCGCGAACACGTTCCCGACGGTAACCCTCGACCCCGCAGCATACTCACTCAAGCTCCAGAGACCGAAATCCATCCCAACCCAAGACTTATATCTCCCACCCTATTCGAAAATAGCATGCGCTCAGAACATGGCGTGTGAGTAGGTTCATTCAAGATGGAGCCATCTCTGAAACTCGTCAAGCCCTGAACACCTCTAATGAAAACATGGCAATTCGTAGGTTCATTATTGTCCTATTACCTAAAGAGGCCGATGTGTATTAACTATCCAAATTATAGATACTTTCCGGAACTTGCACCGCTCCCCGCAACCGAGCTGTAATACTAAGCTATCTACCTACATAGATATCTCCGACCGTCGAATAGCTCGTGCCAAGAGCGTGCCCAGAGGCGCGCCACCCAAGCGTGCGTAAGTTACGCAAGTCGTAAGAAGAAGTGTAGAGGATCGAAGCCGAATCCGTATTATACGAAGAATAGCCTCGAGTACACTTCGTCCTTCTAAGTTCTCTAATAGCCTTTCCTTATGAAGGTTGAATATACACAGTTGGTTCATTGATGGGGATATCATACGAGGCGTATCAAATTGAAAATGAGGGAGGGGGTACTATATATAATCAGTCTTCTCTATCTATTTGAGCCCCATCCAAAGTAACATCTTCCACTGTAAAAAGTCCCTTCCGTTTTGAATTTAGCTTATTGGGCCAGAGAAGAACGTGTTGCCGAGGGAGCTAAGCCCGTTTCGCGATGACATTAGACCACCCACACGAACCATGAAGTACGCATACCTCTCCAGCCAGGGAAACTCATCATCAAGCCTGCCTAGGTTACTATTAAGAAATTCGTTAATCCGCTGGTTATTTCCTTGTGGTGCGAATTCGGTGAGCCAAACTGGTCTGTCCTTGCAGACGTGGTGGGTTTCCTTGAGCTGCTGGATAAGAGCATCACCTTGATCGGATGGCCCGTACCAGTGAGCAACGCAAAAGTCTATCTTGCAGCCGATCCTTTCGCAGGTGGAGATAAAGAGCTCTAGCCATTGAATGCCCTCGCCATTGAGGTTACTATTTGATACGGCCGGGGCGCCGATGCGGGCACGGTCACTGTAAGGGTTCATCCATTTAACGTGAGCCTCCGCGGCGGCCTCAGGTGACATGTTGGCCTGGTCGGGACGGTCACCCTCGTTGAAGCTCAGAAGGTGTGTTGCTCCTTTCCCAAGCATTTCTTCGACATTGTTCGTCCACCGATTTGTGTGGTCAGAATGGTTCGACCAAAGCATAGGAACGAACTCAACGCCACCGCTAAGTCCGTTGTCATGCGAGTCCCAGTTATAGGCCCATGACCCGCGGACACCTGCGTTGATCAAGTTATTTACGAGATTAGCGTCATTGTAGGCGAAGCCTCGCTTGCTAGGAGGAGCATTTAATGTGGTAGGTATGGCTTGGGTGGCGAAAGTAGGTGATGTTTTAATGCTGTTTGTGAAGGCGAAGATGCTAGAGGCGGTAGCAGAGATATCTGAAGCCGGCTCAAGTCCTGTCTCTTCAGAATAGAGAACTACGCTATTGCTGCAGCGTTGGGCCGTCACGGTAAGAGGAAACACGAGAGCGGAGAAAAGACCTAGAAACATATTTAATTTTAGCGAGAAGTGTCGATGTACAAGTACGGGTGGGGTCTGGGCTCCACAATTGGCACACCAAATATAAAGTTGCCCCCAAAAAACGACCTGAACTATAAATAACGATTAAAGGTTCCGACAACCGCATCCGGGAAACGGGTCTACTAACTACTACCACGCCTCTTTTTACCCCAACTGAGCTTAATTTCGACAATCCCTCAAGAAAAACTGATCGTGATTCGCCACCTGACATCGCTATGTACATCTCCTCGCACAACAATTCAATGCTAAACGGTATTCTTAGATGCTAGCTCATAGACGGAGCTCAACAGAATACTGGAGCCCGCGCCCAGCCGCAAACTAGGAAAGTCCGGAAATAACGCAGAGACTTCGCCTGGCGTCACGCGCTCCGCCTCATAGCCGCACTCCAGGGCGTCGTGGAGAAGAAATTGCCTCATGTAGCCCAAGATGGACTTGAATTCCTCTCTAGCATCTAGCCGATGTTCGTCATAAAGGTATTGAGCAAGCGCAGATGTTGCTTCAATGTGCCAACGTTGGCCGAGGTTGAGGTGGTTATCGGAACCGTTCGGCAGAGGTTGACCGGGGAAGAATGATGATGTATTTGGGTCGAGATTGAATCGCACAAAGTGTGGCTTTTGCTCATCATCCACTTCAGGCTTAGCTGAATGCTGGGAGCATGTGCTATCTTTTTCCGGACCGAACTTTGTTAGGTAGCAGTCACCTCCGGTACTTCCTAGTTACAAGAGGTACAAGATGGCCCCTCAACCGCATCCGGGAAACGGGCCTGCCCCACTGCACTAAAAAAGTTAACTAAAATTTTTAGCGACACCCATTTCGCCTTTTACTGTAGCAGTCAAGGAGACAATGGCAAAATGAAAACTGGTTGGAAAACCTCGCAGCGGTAATCTGACGAGCTAACAATCAAATCAATCGAGTGATCTTATAAGGCGTTTTCTGTCTACTGTACACACACACACATAGATTGTAGGTTGGACACAGCTTCTCCATGCCGGCGCCGATATTAACGCGAGTGATAATAAGGGTGGGTCTCCTCGACGTAGCCACCCGCGGATACTTGCTCAACCCTCAGACCAAAGATGCGATGTTCCCTCCCCCCTTTCCCCCCAAGTGAAGTACAACATTTCCGGACGGCTTTGCCGGAGGATTCGAGGGTATCGACACTGACAATAGACTTCCTTCACTAGTCGCATTCGAATCCCCGTAGATTATGTTCGCTGGGGACGTATGGGGCATACAGACGTTGTCGACGGTCCATGGCACCAGTCTATCTTGATAGATTGGTTAGATTTTTAACCCGACTCAGGGAGGAGATTTCAGGTATATGGATGGTTAGATGTAAAATGCAACAGGACCGCAGTAGGCGCCTTGTAGCATGCTATTATAATAAGACATAACCCACGGACATTATCTTCAATGACTCCCTCTCGCTACTTTCAAGTTAAAGATACATGCCTAGCATGCCATCGTCGCCGATCATCTAGGAGACGATCTACCTGGACGGAAAACATCCTTGATAGAGATATTTGCTCTAGGCCAAGTTGTGCGCCGCTAAAATACTCCCTATCAGGGCCTAAGCCTTCGATTCAACATCACCATCACCATTACCATTATCACCATTATTACCACGGCTTAGATATGGCGGGAATGGGTAGTCCCAGCACTTGCACTGTATATGAACTTCATGGTGAAAGCAGTCTTGCCGGTAGAGCAGAGCTCCCTTGAAAACCACGAGCAGGACCAGCCACGACCCAGGTCATAGGGCAGACGGGTTCGCATGCGGATTGGATCCACGAGGCCAAGTGGACGTCGGACAGGATGCGGCGGATCATGCAGCAGCACAGCGCACGGTTGTTAGGGCAGAAGATGGGGATAAGCGTGTGGCGGCAGCGATCGCGATTTCGAACAGGTATTTGGTGTTTGAACAAGGCATTTGGGCAGCAGTCAGGCGAGGAGGAATACGACGAGGACGACGAGAGCGAGGCCAGCGAGATGTGAGATTTGCAGGCGGGCGTGAGATACGCGCGATCGGCACGGCAGCGCGGCTCGACGGATTCCGAAGAGTAAGCAGAGAGTGCCTTTAGGGTTAGGTATGGAGGACCGGGGCGTAGGGTGAGGTTCAGGGTCAGGGTCAGGGAGGAAGCCGGATATATTTGACTGCGTGCGCGACGAGGCACGGTTCCGGCGGTTGGAGCGGTTGCGGCGGGTGGACATTACTGGGAATGGCATGTAGGGCCGTTCGCCGATCGCTCGTATTGCCGTTCGTGGACAGAAATAAGTACGTCAAGGAGATCGCCAGCGTTCGATAGGACGGCAGGGCTTAGGGCGGCTGGTGACTCACTGGTGAGCCGCCGGTACACCCGCCAAAGACACCACCTTCTAGACTAAGGTTCGCCATTCGCAGTGGTATTAAACAACAGTTCTAACAAGTTATTCTTCGATAATCAGTTCTTTCTTTGATTCAATTCTTCCTCTATCTCAGCTCTCACTAATTGTCCCTCTTTAGTGACCTTAAGCTGCTTGCCCTGTGTCCCTAGCCTTGCCTAGATTCCCTTGCCTTTTATAAAATCCTATTCTTCCTATTCTCCTCTTAAAAAGAAATTAGAAAAAGTAATAATTGCCTACACTCCCTGGCCGCCATGGGCCGCTGGTCTGGGACCAAAGTGTAGTTTCATGGTATAGGATTTCGCCGGTAAAATGGTAAGATAGAAGTACCCCCCAGTGCCGGCACGGTGGCGCGGACGGTGTACTTAGTTCCAAACCATATTTGGTTCCAAACCACACGTTAAACCGGCCCCTGGGGCTACGGCGTTTCCCCGGCCGGAAATTCCCTTCTTAAAAGAAAACAAAAATAAAAACGTTCGATGCGGCCGCAATAAAATTACCACTATATCTAGAATAATTAGAAGAATCCAATTCCGAAGTCGGGGTAAAATTTTCATTATTAGTTAACTAGAAATAATTAAGTAAAGGTGATTTCGAGGTATAAGGTAGCTCCAAGTTACTTTTCATAGCTAAATCTTAGCTAATAATAACCTAGATAATTAGGAAAAAAGAAAAAGAAGACCCACTTTAGAACCTTACCTCACTTCCTATTATCTTCTTTCTAAAAGTAAAAGAAAGAAAGAAAGAAATTCCCCCCTTTTCTTCTTCTTCCTCACTTAACCTACCCACCTATCTTACTTATATAACTATAGAACCTAACACTCTTATAGCCACGTATGTGGAGTTCTAGGGCCACTATGTCTTCTGATTTATACTCACTGTCATACGACTTTAAAATTAGGAAGGAATTTCATATAAAATCACTTTCGAAGAATCTATAAGTTAAAAGAGAAAGAGCTAAAAGACCTTCTTTAATATTGTTTTTCCTTTTCATCAGCCAACCTAGATAATATCCCTTTACTAAATGACTTCCCCCCCCAGATTTCCCACTTACAGGTCTATAAGGGGTTTATTCTCTTTTTTATTTTATTTTCTTTTTTATTTTCTTCTTTATTTTCTTCTTTATTTTCTTCTTTATTTTCTTCTTTATTTTCTTCTTTATTTCTTTCTTTATTTCTTCTTTATTTTCTTTTTTACTTCCTTTCTTTATTATTATTTTCTTCCTTCTTTATTTTTTTTTTATTTTTTTTTCTTCTTTATTTCTTTTCTCTTTTCTATTTTTTTTCCCTTCTTTTTTTCTTTTTCCTTTCTTTTTTATTCTTTTTCTCTTCTTTATTTTCTTTTTATTTTCTTAATTCTTTTATTTTTAATTATTCTTTCTTTTCTTATTTCTTTTATATATATATTTTTAACTACTAATATTCCTTCTTAGATATCTTAAATTCTACTTCTCACCTACCTTCTCTTTCTATAGAATACGAAGCCCTGATCTAGCAGGGTCACCGCCATATTCGGAAAGCCCGGAAGAAAGCGATTTCCACAGCTCAGGCCGCTGAAGGGAAGGAAAACATTAGTAACTGGGTGAAAACGATGAGCTAGGCTTCCTTTTTCAGTAGTGTGGAAGTCAAGGCTATTTCCTAGCTCTCCTAGCTGCCACTGACGATCAACATGATTAAGAAGTCATATTAAATAACTTAGTATTTTTATTTATATATATATATATATATATATATTTTTTTTTTTTTTATTTCTTTCCTTTCTTTATTTTCTTCCTTTCTTTTCTTTAATTTTTTTTTTTTTTTCTTTTTTTTTTTTTTCCCTTTTTTTTTTTCTTTTCTTTCTTTTTTTTTTTTCTTTCTTTTTTTTTTTTTTTTTTTTTTCTTTTTTTTTTTTTTTTTTTCTTTTTTTTTTTTTTTTTTTTTTTTTCCTTTTTTTTTTTTTTTTTTTTTTTTTTTTCTCCTTTTTGGAGGGGAGCTGAGGCTAACTACAACCCTGCAGTTCCCCACTATCAACGGGGATAAAGTTTGGAGCATTCCCTTTGGGCCAACCCACTGGTGCCAGCCCCTAGCTACGATGCATCACGTCGATAGCGAAGAGATGTCTCTCTTTTGGGAGTTTGAGATCAGGAAATACCTCGAAAGGAAGTCCACCGGTAACACCGAAGCGACCCCCGTTCTCCTGCGAGACATGTACGTCGAGTATTTTCTCCCAAAATTCACGGATCTGCGCGAAGACTGGAACAACGTGAGCGAAGATTTCATCTACCTCAACCGTCCGCCGACGGACAGCGAAAAGTGGAAAGCGGTGCCCATGGAGCGCAAGGCCAAGTTTGAAAGACTCGCCCATGTCTCGCTCGAGAACTGCAAAGCGGCCTGCGAGAAGAAGCGCGGATGCTTCCAGTACTCGTATCACCCAGAAGGGAAGTGTGCTCTTAGCAAGTCGTTTAAGATTGGCTACCCGACAAAGCACGAAGAAGATCCGGCGAATCGGCAGACTTCCGGATGGCTTTCGGACAGGATCAAGGATTGGATCGAAAAGCAAGGGGAATGTGACACGATCAAATGGCCCGGCATGAAATCACAAAGAAATATTTCAATGGGCTTTTGAGGGGTTATGAGGTAGATGACCAACGAACCCGAATCCTCCATGCGCCCTTATCTTTATTGGACGTCGACGCGGTCGCGGAGAACACTATAAAACTCTAATGCCCGAGCATTGGTGTCGAGGTCGCCCGCACGTGTCTGTTTGTCAGTCATATAACCGCCTGCAATACACAAGTCCCTTAGCGAGGAGACCGAACACTAGCATCGGGTTGTATTGATCGACATCGAGACTTGAATAAGTCGCCTGGGCACTTCAATTCGCTGGCGATAGAGGGATTCAAACATATTTTACATGGTGGCAAGTGGTAACCTTCAGGAAACAAATTGGTGATGGGACTCCGAGACTAAAGCACATTATGAATCATGATGAGTCCTGTGTCTGCTACTCTTTGGCGTATGTATTCTTAATCCTCCAGACTATTGCATTAATAGTAGCATGGCGTTATACAGGCCGTTGTTTTGGCCATTTTCAGTCCGCTTGCCTGGGAGGATGTGTTCTCATTGCTCGGAGATCGCTTGCTTCTACGAAATAGACTCAGCTGTCACGGCATGGCTTATAACATAGGCTTCCGTATTCGAGATCTCAGTTTATCTTCATTCCTTTTCAAATCCATGTGTCTCGCGAGACATGTATCCGAGACCTGCATAATGTCATGTTGGTTCTAATGCAAGACATTTCAACATGATTGATGGGTCAGCGAGGCGTCGAGGGCAAATTCTTTCAAACTCAATTGATCTACTACTTTTCCTTACGTTGGCATCTGAATTGACGAACTAGCTATTATCAACCCACCAAAACTGTAAACTCGTCCAAGTCTTTTAGATCTGTGACATGGCAGTATCACGACTCTACCTCCGTGCGATTCTGAAGCGTCCCCAGCCTCCGCGGCACCTCCGTCGACCCAAAATGATCAGATGAAAAATGTACGACGCTGTGAGTTTCCCTTTCCCACAAATCGAGGTCAGTTCTTTGGCGGAGATAGTGGAGATGAGTAGTGCAGCATCCCATGTTTGTGATATTGGTCTTGGCCAGTTAGGAAGGTGGTCTTGGCGTGGGCTATAATTAACCCGGAGCTAATGTACGATTTCGTTTCAAAGAGCCCACTGCATCTCCAGATTCTCCACTCTAATCTGGGTCTACCCTGGCGACCGTAACCTTGCGTTACTTCCTGGATAAAGATCATCAGGCCTCGCCGTAATCAACGCCATCATCATGGAATTATGATGCCCCGATTGGCCGGCAGCGGGGCGGCCACGTCCCGTGGTCTTGATCTTTCCGAGTTATTTTTATAGCAGTACACATTACCGAACCAAGAACTGGGGCTCGCCAAGAATATGTTCAGAACAATATAAAGACCGCATCCAACCAATGCGTTCATCCGATCTTCGTAATGTATGTAGACGAACTCTTAATTCGGAAGTCCTCGGGCGGGAACTTTGCTTTTTCGCAAACTTTGATCGTTATAGCTACAAGCTCTCGAGAAAGCCTAACATTCAGAAAGGGAGTCTTCAGCAGCGATCTCATCAATACTATCCGGTCGCTCAAATCACGATGCGCCTGGGTCAAGTCGGGACAGCGTGCCTGTGGCTCGCGGCACAAGTGAGGGCCACCACCAATTTCTCGTCCAGAGCCGACGAAATCCTTTCTAGGCCAACATTCGCCGATGCCACTGTCGGGGTTCGAGTCCACGACCTTGAAACGGGCGACGTTGTCTATACTCGGAACGAAGATTCCCCCTTGATTCCCGCCTCCAACCAAAAACTCCTTACTTCCGCCGTCGCCCTCTCCAAGCTAGGTCTCGACTTCATCTTTGACACTGCGGTGCTCGCAACCTGCGCTGTGAATAGGAACGGCGTACTTAACGGAGACTTATGGCTGGTTGGGTCAGGCGACCCATCGCTAACTTCGGAGAGGTTGGCCGATCTGGCGCGGGACTTAGTTGCGCGGACAGGCTTGAGGAGGATTACGGGAAACGTGTACGGGGATGGGTCCATTTTCGATAACAAGTTCCTTGGGGAGGGCTGGTCAGAAGGCGATGAGAGCTATTATTATTCTGCTCAGGTGGCTGGACTTAATACCGATTTGAATGTGGTCAGTGTCACTGTTTCGCCTGGCCCTGGCGAGGGGAGCGCTGCGGTTGTGAAGGTAAACGGGGTGGCGGCCGATGAAGAGCTGTACGTGGATATCCAGTCCACTATCACCACTATTGCAGCTGGCGGTCAAAACAGTGGTGTATTTGAACGGCTCCATGGCACCAACACCATTGTCCTCGGGGGATCCATCTCAGCGGACAGCGGCCCCATAACCTTCCAAATCACAATCGACAATCCTAATGCGTTTACGGCTTATCGCTTCGCCTTAGCCCTCAACAACGCCGGCGTAGAGGTCTCGAGGTTGCCGACCAAACCAGGCAAAGCACCTCGCAAAGCCCTGAAGCTGGCCACTTCAAAATCCGAGCCCCTCTCTGCGCTCCTTAGACTGTTTTTGAAGCCAAGCGACAACATGTACGGCGAGGCTCTTCTCAAAACAGTTGGACGAGTAGAACATCCCGACCGACCAGGCAGCAGCGCATCTGGCGTGCAGGTGGTGAAGGCGTTTTTGGAACAGGAGGGTATCGACTCTGCTGGCGTGTCCACAATTGATGGATCGGGCTTGTCGAGTTTGAACACCGTGACTGCACGCTTCATCACTGATCTACTGGTGCACAATCGAAAAACCTTTACCGAGGAGGAGTGGAATGCTTATTTCGACGCGCTTCCCATCGGAGGTGTCGATGGGACTTTGAAGGACCGGTTTGTCGGCTCACCTGTTGCAGGCCATGTGCGGGCGAAAACGGGTTCATTGACGGGGGTTTCCTCGCTCTCGGGATATCTTTCGGCGGAAGATGGCAAGGAGTATGTTTTCTCCGTATTGATGAATGGCTTTACTAGTACGACAGAGGCGAGGAAAGCTCAGGATGATATAGTCATAGCGTTGTACTCATAATACGTATATCATAGTGGCGTTGAAGGGGCACTGGGAGCTAGCCTATCTGCTCATCTCACATCTAGAGAAAAGTATCAATAATACGCATCTGCAAACGACGCTCTCTCAAGTGGTTATCATTGCCGGTTGAAGGATCCACATCATAAAATATTACCTGCGATTCATTGCTAGATATGAGTGAGGTTCGAATTGTCAGCAGAGCCATCATAACGACTTCACCATATCTCGAGGTAGTCGTCTGGTGATGAAAGCAGGAGGGATACTAGGAAAAGCTATTCTGCATATTATTAGGCCGAGCACTTTCTTTTTACGCTTCTTGCGTTCAAGGTGCCTGGGAAGTTGACTATCATTAGGCAGGATTTGAACTTTATCTTTTCGCAACTCCTCTTTTCGCCACTTACTTCAGCATTGAGGTAATCTTTATCCAGCGACACGACGTTTTCCTGGATAAGGCTTTGGATACAAGTGCGAAAATCTGAGCAAGAGCGACAGCCTTTGCTCCCATGGCGTCGTCATGAGATCAATATGTAAACTAGAGTGTGCAAGAGCTCTGTCTATTTCAAAGTCACGAACTCTTTACCGAGGGGTTTTGTTGTCAAATTACCAAGCAATTTGCCATGACCTGCTACTATCCAGCATCGAGCAAAGCCTTGCGCATGCAGTTGAATCCCTATGAGGTGCAGTTGCCTCGCGAGGAGGAAATACCCATAAGGAAAGGGGGATTGGAATTCGCACGGACAGATGGCGGAACAAGATCTTTTGGTTGCAAGGAATTGGGGCTACCAATCCTTGGATGATGGCCACGGGTTATTGGCCTGGGATTCAGAAAGTTGGAATTCTGACCAGGAGCGTGGCGTCGTAATGAGCCATCCTTCACCCATCCCCGACGAATTTAATTCGCTAGATGTTGTCTGGCCACGCACAAGTATAATGTACCATGGTGTACTTCGTACTTCGTACTAGGGACAGATTCCACGGGTTGTGGACCATGAATCGCGGTCGGCTTTTGATGCTTATTGCCGGGCGCGGTGGGGAAGCTGAATCGAAGACACGAAGGAGTGTACTTCGTGCTTCCCCGGATGCTCCTTCCTCCTTTAGGTAATCCGCCGCCCAACCACGAGTAGCACTCCGAAGCGAAGTCTGTGCTGCGCGATTCTTCATCTTCAGATGTTGGTATGAGTACTTGACTGATGACGGCGACAAGTCCACTACGCCTACTTCGTCCACGAAAAGTCCTAAACTTAGGCAGTGAGTCTCCTCTCACGGCCCTGTCTCGCGCCCACACTGCGCTAGTCTCATGGATGGCTTCCCTTAGCGTCCCGAACAGGGGGTCATAGAATCCATATCATTGGACCAATTACTACCTCCTTCTGATCGTCTTGATGGGATTCTCCACCGACGGCCCCTATCCGGCTCCCATCCGCATCTGTCCGGTGCCCCATTCACCATAATCCCTACCCTTGGGACCCAAAAGAGATGATGGTTGCATCCAAATTCCGAATTCCCTTGTCATTTGGGAATACGTAGTGGGGACCGGACAAGGAGGTGAAGAATTATTACTAACAATCCGACTGTGGTTGGGGGGAACCTCCAAACTGCCAAGGATGAAGACCCCCCACCTTCTTTCGGGGAGGACCATATGAGGACCTCTGTTCCCAATGCGAGGAGGAGGAAGGGCGGTGCTGTTCCTTCTCCCAATTGCGAGTCTGCCATCTTTCAAAATGAGCTGGCTCACGTATATCTCTGAAAACAAATGGCTGTGGGTAGCCGCCGCTGTCGCGGTCTTCAGTGCTGGCAAGATTCGACAATACTATCGGCTTCGGAAATTCGGAGGCCCCTTCAGCACCGGTATTTCTGAGTTCTGGCACATCCGCGCTCTTTTCAGCTGGAAGCCTCACGATAAGTACAAGGAAGTATGCGACAAATACGGTACGAAGATTCTGCGTTTCCGATTCCCTGATTCCTCAAACCCCATATTAGGTACAATCGAGAGTGGCTCTCCTTATTTATGTATTTTGTAGGCTCAATCGCCCGTATCGGCCCGAACGATCTCGTAACTTCGTCTCCTGAACTTCTCTTCCATATGAACTCGATCCGCTCGCCCTACACCCGCGCCGACTACTACTATCTAGCCACGCGTTTCCAAGCTGGCAAGAACCATGTCTTTAGCGAACTTGACGAAGAGAAGCACAAGCGACGGAGACAGCAACTGGCCGCAGGCGTAAGTCTCCTTTCAACCATGGATTAATACGGTCGCCGCGCTTTTACTTTGGAAATCTTGTGCCTAATTTATTTCGGCTTCTCTGCAGTACTCTGGCAAGGACAATTCTGGGCTAGAGCTAGCTATCGATACGCATATCACTGAATTGATTGACCTAGTCCGCACGAAATACCTGTCTACAGAATCACGAGCAAACCCATTCGATTTTGCGCGCAAGATACAGTACTTTACACTCGATGTCATAAGCAATATTGGCTTCGGCGAGCCCTTTGGCGACCTCCGCGCCGATGCTGACGTCGACACCTTTGTCGAATCCGGAGAGATAGGTCTTGTTGTCAACGCCGTATCCATCGCTCTCGGGCTCACGAAATTCATCCACACTCCGATCATATTCAAATTCCTCGGACCTTCTGAGAAGGATAAAGTTGGCTTGGGCAAGTTGGTTGCGAACGCCAGGGCCGTCGTCCAGGAGAGGCTCAAGCAAGATACCGAGAAGCGCTCCGACATGATTTCATCTTTCTTCCGCCACGGACTCGCGGAGGAGGATCTTGTATCCGAGACTTGTCTGCAAATTGTTGCAGGTTCAGACACCACCGCCTCTTCACTGCGTGGAATCATGCTATACCTTTTGACGCATCCGCGTATCTACAACAAACTCCGGGCTGAAATCGACGCAGCCGTTCGAGAGGGCCTTGCTCCGCCATCTCCAGGAATCATTTCGGATGCCCAGTGTCGGAAATTGCCATATATCAATGCAGTTATCAAAGAAGCTAATCGGATGCACCCTCCCGTGACGTCACAACTCCCCAAGCGTGTTCCTGATGGAGGAGATACCGTTGTTGTCGACGGGCAGCCCGTTTTCCTTCCCGGTGGAACGCACATCAGCTGCGCCATCGTGGCTCTTAACAAACGAAAGGATGTGTTTGGCGAGGATGCTGACGAGCTCCGACCCGAGCGATGGCTTCTAGAAAGAGACGACGCTCAGCTAGCCCTCATGAACCGAACGCACGAGATTGTCTTTGGTTATGGGAAAAACCAGTGTCTAGGGAAAGCTATAGCCCTTACGGAAATTAGCAAGGTCCTTTTCGAGGTAGGCTATTGTAAAGATGATCCTTTCTTTGTTTTTAGACTCAGTTTCGATCTAACATCACATTACAGTTGATGCGTAACTTTGACTGGTCACTCGCCAATCCCGCCGAGCCCTGGACAGAGCGCAATTACGCTGGACTTTACTCGCACAAGAATATGTGGGTGCTCGCAGCGGAACGACATCAAGATACATCAAGATAGTTTACGAATATGAATTGCTGCCTAGTATTGGAACACGAGAGGCCGAGAATCGAGGCTATGGCTTTCATAAAAATCTCGAATACACTCACGCAGCTCTTGTCTTACTTTCGGGACTATTATACCGTTTTTTCGATCCGTAGAAAGGCTGATTAATGAGCTGCAAAGAGGTCAAACTCTGTTTTCGGACACGTCTACAATTCCAAAGTCCCCAACCCTGCTACAGGTAGGAAACAAATTAGTTAGAACTTAGAAGGGGCGGTTTTAAGATGCAGAGCATGAGTTGCTTTCAGCCTGTTCTAACCTGCCTAACTGAGTTGTATGGATCGTTGTCTAGTAAGAATACTACGTCAACATGTGACAACGGGTTCCTGAATCAGACTCGGGGCAACACCAATGAATCATTCGTTTGCTGAGTTGTAAACAGACAGGTTATGTAATGGGGACAACAAACGTGGTGGAGCAAAGGCAAACGAGGATCTTTTCAGGAATAAAAGCAATTACCTACTGAATGATCATAACCTTCCATCATCCTCCTCATCCTATCCTCTTCACCATCCCATCCCCAGCCATCATCAAGTGCCCAAATCCATTCCCTTTGTCACAAGTTCCACACTTCAGAAGACTTCCACGCAATACTGTCACCATACCTCCAGTCGGGAAGGGAAAGCGAGTCCAGCTACATAAGGAGCTCGATGCCTTTCTGGATGCCTCCAACACTGACCAAGCCAGCATCGACGCACTTTCGAAATATCTACGGTCTCGAGCCGATGAATATGGCACCGTCGTGGAACAATTGCTTCCCGCTGACGAGATCGACGAACGCCTGCAGATCGCCCGCAAGATCCAGGCCGAAATTTGGGATGGGGTTGAGGATGAAAGTCTCAAGGATTTGACTCGATTGACAGCCCTCCAGCTCGCTATCATCATGGCTATCCCACTTGAGAAGCTCAGACAGGATGCGTCTGAGAGCCTGCCATTCGACGCGATCCACCGTCTTGTTCACCTCTATACGTTAAACGTCCCAACATTCTGCGCATCCATGCCGACGAACATTTATTGACTGCGTGATAATTCAGTTCTTCGCGCGCCGAGATATTTTGGGTCAGAGGATTATAATTCGCCTACGCCTGGCGATTCGGGAGCTGAGAAAATCGCGGAGAGACAAACAATCAAACAAAACTATGATGAGGGAATCAAAGTAGGTGCGAATGCTCCTGATGCAGGGCTTACAGCTAATATCATTGTTTCTCTAGTGTCGTACGCGAGACGCGTATGCTTGTATCCTGGACACTGAAGGTGTGTTGACGTGGTTCCCGAATCCGAGCAGGAAGCCACCGTCCAACTTCAGTTTTACTGGATGCCGAACTCTCAAGCTTTGCCGCATAGCGTACAGGATCTTGACGCAAATCAGGGCAAAGGGGGGACGAAGCAAGACGACTCTGCCTGGAGGCGAACTGTTAACCTTGACCTGGGCGAAGGGAAAAAGTTGGTGGAAGATTGGAAACAGGGACTTTATCTCAGGGTGCTCGAGGTGCTCGAAACTGGAGATATCGGCTACACCGAAGGGCACCCGCCCGTGAGTCGCCTCCCTCACTCGGGTAGCATAATCCCGATTGTGGTGACCCCAGACGACGCTGAAAAGATGAAGACCATGTTGGACATCCAATGGGCCTGCATTCAAATCGCCACCATGTCCGGCGCGGCTGGAAGTGCCGAGTTTCTCGCTGAAGACAGTTTCAACGAGGGTGTCAAGGTCGCCGAACATCGGAACCAACATCAGGTTTATCCGGCCAAGAGACGCTGCCCTTCCAATGGGGAACGCAGTGGAGCGAATCTAGCGGGGAGCCTTCCATATCAGTTAGCCGAGGACCTGCCAAGGCCCTTACCGACGGTCAACGAGATGGAATGGGTATTGCCTGAGCAGTAGACCAGTCTCTGGTTATTGTCTCTCAGTCTTGGGCAGCGACTTTGAGTCCATGTCATTGCCGAGTCACGGGTTGATGATCTCTTAATCTCTGGACCAAAGAGGTCATGCCATGTGCAGCTCAAACGACCCCAAGAATGACCTGCAATTGCTTATTTGCACTTACTTCGTAGTTTTTAGCTACAGCCATCGACATCGAGGGATAAAATTAATAAAACAAATCCGTTGTTTCCGCCTATTCTTTCTTCCTGTCCACAACATCCTAACGTTGAAACGGGAATAATTCTCACTATACTATTTCCTATGGTTCAACAGAGGGCGTCACGGCAGTGACGCACTTGAGCGCAACATCGGTAACAGTCCAGCCATAATCTGGCTCTACCGCCTCACAGGGCGATGCTGGACAGGAGTGCGTCGGGCATACAGTAATAGTTGGCGTTGTTGGGCAGCGGGCGTTGAAGCCGGGGATGCGGACCTGTTCCCCGGTCACTGTGCAGGGCTCCGCTGGTGGCATGAACTGTGGACAGTCGACTCCTGGTCGAAGCGGTTTGAGGGGTGGGCAGCAGCCTGAGGAGGTAGTGATCGTGCGAGTGTAGGTGCAAAGGGGACATGCGGGCCGAGATTGTCCGGCGACGAAGCTGGAGGAGGGCCTATTTTCTGTTAACCTTTGCGAAACAACAATGTCATAAAAGGGTTAGCTGCGATTGAGGGCTAAGACATACCGGATCACAAATAAAATCAAATACATGAGGAACTTCATGGCTATGACGATAATGGAATTCCCGATATTATAATATTGTGAACAAAAGAGTTCGCGATGAGCCTTGATCCTGATTATTTAAAGAGCAATCGGAGTTTGATTGCTCCATGAGTTGAAGGTGGGAAACCTGCGAATTATATCTGAGATCCTCATGTCTGCAGACAGAAACCGGGTTGGTAGGTTTAATAATGAAAACAAATTGCTTACGGGTCGATATATTGAACTTGTCGATATCCTCGGATACCACTCGCTTTCTTCTGATAGGTCCCAGCCGGGCACTTTTGCTTATCTTCTATGCAACCTAGGTCACATACGAGAAGTAATTCTCTTGTCTGGGTGTCTGCAGGGTAGACGATCGATGTCGACTGTGGGAAATGAATAGCTAGAGTGCCACATTGCAACATTAGCCCGTGCATGCCTATTGCCATGGGCTGGTTCCACACGAAATTTGGTATAATTATGCCGACGTCGATGTCAATGATTCCCAGACTTGGGTGCAATACATGCCATTTGGAAATAAAATCCAGTTTGCATATTGCCAGACGTGTCAGCAAATACAGCATGTAGTATAATTCTTCAAATCATTAACGATGTACTATTGTCTGCCAATTACTAAATAAACATTCTAGCTAATAGTTGCCGTTGCGGCTTGGCTGGGTCGAAGAACCACTCTCTGGTATTTCCCCCTCTCTGCTTTCCTGTCACTAGCCTCGAGAACTGCCGTCACCAAAAGAACCGCCAATGTGGATGCTTGTGCAAGAACTCGTGCCTGGACAAGCTTCCTAGCAGCCGTGGTAGTCTTATCCCTCCGCATACGCTCAAGGACAGTTGTCATCGTCGCCAACCAAGTTGCCCCTAGGATATCGTACTGGTGGTCATATAACCAGTCCTTTGCCTGTTGCTTCTTAGGCTCCTGCTTGCGAAGGATCTTGCGCTCCTCGGCCGCCTCGTCTGGCTTCGGCTTCAGCTCTGGATGTATGCGGGATAAGTAGGCGTGAGATGCTCGGTTCGCGCCAGTGCTGATGCTTAGCATGCCGGGGATAAGGACAAAGGTAGGTTTTATGTAGAATGGGAGCTGTCTAAAGGGGGGGTAATAGCGTTGCAGTCCCGCGGTGAGCGCTAGGCCGACGGCGAGTCCGACAACACCGGACGCGGTGCCTCCTCGCCATATAGAGCGATAATACTCCTTATCTTCGAACTCGGGGATCGGGGTGTTGGTAGTCATTTTCTTGTGTTGCTTCTGCTAACTCGCGTGGATAATGATGCCTGAGGGTCGTAGAATACGAGCTTGTATGTGCAACCTGAACCATGAGATTGGAATTGTCGGAGGATAAATATAATGGGCATGGGTGAATTTCCTCCTGCCTTGGATCATGTTATCTGCTGCTGATACGTCATGTTGGAACTCAGCGAGGTTCTTTCACACTCCAGCGAGAACCATGTCAGGAGCTTCCCACCATAGTCGGTAAGACGTGTGTGAGGTAAAGTTTGAGTTTGCTCATCTTGGGCGTTAATGTCCACTCCCTCGCGAGTCCCCGTCACCATTCGTTTGAAGCCAGTGCATAGCTTTCACTCCTTGTGCTTGTGCTCTGGCAACCTCCCCCGAAAACAGCCTTATAAGTTATAACCTATCTACATCAAGACTGACTGGCAAATCACTTCGACAGGAGGAGGGAGGGCGGGGGTAACAAAGTACGGCCCATGCGCATACAGTAACGACGGAGACTGTTTAATTGTACAGCGGATTATGACAGGGATACGAAAACCACACGTTCTCGAACACAATCAGGGTTGGGGTCTGTGGGGTCGAGTTTTTGTAGGGATGTCGTAAGGGCGTTCTCTATGTGGATCACGCTCGCTATTGACATCATTGATGGCAGACACTAAACTGAGGCGGGTGACCACCATCTTGAAGCTGCCGACACGGTATGGGCAACATGAAAACAGCAAGTCGATTCTCCTACATATTCACAGAATGGAATTAATAGTGTCATTTTCTTACGTTAGACTGAGGGAAGCTCGCATCAGTGATGGCGCAGGCTACGTGTCATCCACCGACTTCTATGTACTACCATTGGGACGCCACCAACATCATTGGTTTCTTGTGGCTGTCGTGGAAACTAGACCCTCGACAAGCGACTTGTTGAATCCCTTTTTTTCTTTTTTTTTTTTTTCTTTTAAAAAGTTCCGTATTCCCCACATGCCGGGATTCAATGTTCCCCGGCGTCCACTGAGACCGAATTCCATACCCTTCGCGGCGAGTGATACTACACTGTTCGGCGAGCGTGACATCAATAGCACGCCAATAGGTAAAGTTAGATAGCGTTACCGGTCCTTGAAGTGTGTGATACTGGTTGTGGCTCGGGGCCACCTTGATGAGAGCTTCTTAGCGAGGGACAAGCCCACCAAGCTGCCCAATCATGTTTGTCCTTTGCAGACCCAACCACGTTAATACTATGCAAATAATGGAGTACCAGGAAGTTTCAATCAGAGATTATAAATTAGAGGTATCTATACCATACACAAAGAAAGTGATTTATGACAAATCTATAGTATGACATAAGAGAAAAGAAAGATTGGTGATATCACCAGAGGCGGCCAACCTAATCGAGTTGGCCGCGTCGGACATTACGCTAGGCACCAAAACGAACCGTCAATCCAACCGCCACCAGCATCCAGACAAGGCTAGGATCCAACACTAGTTCCCAAGATGATGTGGGCTAGCCTTGCCATGACATTAACCGTTTAGAGGAGGCCGCCGATAGCAATGCAAGGAATGGCGACATTGATGAGGCCATTCTGGGTGGTCTCTCCGCCGTGGCAGCAGACGGCGGTTTGCTTGCAGTGGCTTCCGAGGAGGTCACCAACGCCGATGACTATGGAGGTTCAAGACTATTAGCAGGAGCATCTAAAGTGCAGAAGGGTATTCACTTACGGCCGGCAATGGAGAGCTTGGAGCATCCGTTGAAGAGACCGGCACCACCGACGAGAAGGCTGGAAAGGAGACCGAGACCCTCGAAGGACTGCTCGTCCTCACAGCAGTGGAGTTCGAGATCGTTGCCGCAAGCATTGTCGGCCTGGATGACGGTTACATCCTTGCCGCCATTACCAGGGTTGGTGGGGGTAGTAGGGACCGTAGTAGGGACTGTAGGAGTGGTGGGTTCGGTCGGAGTGGTAGGAGTGGTAGGGACCGAGGGGACGGTGGTAGTGGTGTCAGGGACCTCGTGGCACTGGCGAGAAGCGAGGGCCGAGGCGGCGAAGAGGAGGGTGGACATGATTTGGAAACGCATTTTGTCGGTGAGGAAGAAGTAGGAGTTGAAAATTCAACGGCGAGAGTTGGAGATTGGAGGCGGGTGGTTCGGGATGGGGTCGAGAAGATGAGGTCGGATGACTGGTGTCTAGTGATTGTCTGATGTGATGCTGATCCGGAATGAAATCGAGAGGAAGAGAGGCGGGATCCTCAACCTTATATAGATTTGCAATCTAGTATTCTCCGTTGATCCACGCATGGTTTAGGACTCTAGGACGGGGACAATAGGACGGGCTCAGAATTGTCAAACCACGCATGACGCCCTACCAGGCTCGAGGCACACGAGAGACAAGACGGAGGCTGCTAATTTCCCCTGTCGCTCAACAAGATGGAAGCTTCACCTACCCGGCCCCTTTGGAATCCAACTCATGTCCAGAAGAAGTAAGGATCTCTGCACATCATAACCTCGAAGTGGGCTGTCATCCCCAGACCTGCATACTCCCCTTTGTTACTCTTTTTTTCTTTCGACTAGCTTAGACGTCCAGTCACCGGACGCCCAGCTGTCAGGACGGACGTGATGTCGATCACGATCTGTCACCGGGCTGTCCTCGGCGTAGCCCCTTGCCTAGTGTAGGGCGGAATCCTACGTTATTTTCATGGACAGGCTAAGAATGGCTCCCCACAGCCTGGAGTCTGCAGGTACGAACTGCCCCTGACCACATCGCACCCGGACAAAAAACAAAAATGGCATGGGTTTGCCGTTACGGTCCGAGGTTAATAATCAGTTTAGCGTCACCGGTGCGTCGGGAAGATCGAACGTCTTTGTTCTCGTTCTGGTCTAGTGTCTCAAGGCTCTCTGAGGCACCTGAGATGCTCTCCTCGTTGAGTTTTTACCGCCACCCTCTGCTGTCGTTGAGTTTTACGAAGGAGATGTAAGGGGGAAAAATAGTCATCGAAAATTTACGGTCGCAGACTGCAGGATAAAAAAATGGACTCCACGTACGGTCTTTTACCATCCTCGTCGATACTAGTTTAGGAGCGGCAATTTTCGGACAGCATGTAAGGGACAGCAATTTTTTTCCTCTCAATGACGATCTTTAACTTAATGGGAAAAGGAGTGTGGAGTCAGATGACCTGAAGTCTGCATGCTGTGTGTGATAATAGTCCACTTCGACTTCGTAATCGAGGATGAATGGATCAATTGATGTGGTCCGAAAGGATTGTTGACTTGAAATTTTGCTCGAAGAGTGAGAGATCTTCTGCCCTAGGATTCGGATTCGCTTCATCGAGTCGAAGATCGCCAATGCGTTTATCTCAAGCCGATTTACAAAGTGTACATTAGGGCTGAATCATGGATGACTGGTCAATGCATTTCTTCAGCCTCACGTCTAAGTAAGGATCCGACTGCTTCCAGAGTCTTACTAGAAATAGTTTATAAACATCAAATCAATTGGCAATTGGGCAAGTCCTACGCCTGCATGCCGGATCATCACGGATCATCACGGATTATTCCCAGCACATCAGAGTGGACTGAGGTAGTACTTCGCAGTATACACTCGAGAGAAAAAAAAATCTGGACCGTCGAACGTCGGCCCCGGGTTTAAGCGATATTATACTCCACTCGTCTTCCTCTCGGAAGCGGTTCGTTGAGACTTGTGTGGTCGAATTATCACCTGATGGTTGGCTGTTGGCGATGCCCTCCAGAACCGACTGACATTGATGGTGCGGGTACCTGCATCCAGTCCCTAAACATACATGGCGGAATGCTACACTACTCCATATCTTTCAGTGGTATTTTAATTTAGAAACTGTAGGAATGCTGCGTGCGTCTTCCCACGCACCAAAACAATAGGCCACCTGTGGTTACTGGCTAGAGTACTTGAAGCTCAGGCCCTCAGTAGCTCGTGTCCAGGGTCTGGGCGTAAGGACAAGCGAAATGCCGAGGCCTACGCCCCATCTGCCGCACAGGAGAAGTCAACGGACGGTTTAAATGTGGTACTGCAGGAACATTGACGAGGAAACGCGTCGCGATCCAGTTTAGCAGATTAGGATTCAGTTCGCGTCATGTTCGCCCTATCATAATAATGCCGGGATTCCGACGTTTTCCTGTAATGTCTGTAATAGCGTAGAAGGTGATTGTCGGCCAGAGACTGTCAGTTTGGCCTAGTGAGTGCATACGAGTCTTTTAAGTCCCTGTCTAGTGAATATGCATACATTCAAGCCGCATTCATGTGGTTTTGTGTTTGCATTGGACATCAACAATATCGACTGTGAGGACGACGCTTGCTGTCAAGGCTAGATCGCGAGAAGCCAGCATTTCAACCATTGGAGCCGTGCGCTTCTCCACTTGCATCATAACCCTTGCCCCCCTGCACCCACCTTAACAGCTTTCCCAGCTTGAACTAGGGGTCTTTCCGCCTTAAATCTAGACCGCCCCTCGTCGCCTCTCAAGGCTAACTTCCGACCAGTGAAAATGACCACAATATGTTTCATTTCGGTGACCGTCTGTTAGAGCCACCGTCGCTCTTCAAGAGCTTAGTGCGCCAGTGGTTCCATATCTCTTGAGATTCCGCTCTTGAAAACGGGCGGAGTTCAATTAGTTTACAACTGATGCAAATAGTGGATGTTGTGCTGTGTGGTCTGATCCCAGCGAACTTGGAAGGGACTCCAAGCCCGAATTTTGAAAGCCGACGACCTCATCCAAGCCTAGCGGTCAATCCTGGCGCTATGCTACCCATTGCGGGTAAGTTCCGCCAGGAACACAGCCTAGTAAACTAATCTAGTTTACTTGTTGAGTGCCAGATGTGTTTACCGATTGTGTCAGGTGGGCGTAACTACCGCCAAGAAAACTGAGGCTCACCGTAGGGTTTTCCCCGATCAATCAAGCCCGTCTCTCAAGATGGGGTGATCCTGCCCCAGATGCCGTGTGTGGTGCCACCGACCACTACTATTAAATTACTAGTAGTGCATGACTTGATGTTACTCTCCAGGAATCAGGTCCAGAAATCAGCTCCAGTAATAATTCCCCAGTAGCTTTGTGGGCGGAAACAGACCGCACGCCTAGAGCATAATAGGTATTTCAAAGATAAATTCGCCAATACAAGCTTGCGAGCGGGACCTGTGGATCGGAGAAATTCCTGGCGAGAGGCGTGCTTTTGAAGGGCTTCGAACCCTCAACAGCCATATCCACAATATCTCTCGCTCACGTCCAATTCCATCACCTTTACTAGTCCCAATTTCGTAGTTTGGTGCTTAACTACGCTATCTCCACTCACATCTGGGCATCTTATGACCAGTGCCACTGTGTCGCAGCGTCAAAGAGCATCCTATGATGTCACGCCGAGTTAGATGATCATAAGTGGCTGGCTTGAAGCGAAGTTACCAGAAAAATAAGAACACCTTGTGCATTAGTTTATTAAGACAACGTCCAGTCATCGGGCCTGAGTGTGAAGCTCGATCTGTTGGGGACGATAGGTGCAGGTACTTCCATTAGTTATATGACGGAGAAAAGTAGCGATATTCAATATCACACTTGATACGATGGTCGGTAGCTCGCTGAAAGGTGTATAGATCTTGGCAGTCGTCGATCGAAGCACGCATCTGCCTTTATGAAAATATTTCACGAGGCACTGAGTGGGGCGTGTTGATAGGCGGAGGGGAGGAGCAAGGCAGCGACGTATTGACTATGGAGCTGTGAGATCACGAACTATATGTATTCAACTCGATTACAACCCTCGATGTCACTCACTGTGCTGCAGCGGGACATCTCAAAGCCATGTTAGATGATATAGCAGAGTACAAGGTCGTCTATGAATAGAGACCGTTCCTAGGACGGCCTGCACGGAAGCGTATAATAGCACTGGTGATAAGACATGCGGAGTGGTTGCTATTGAAATGATGATCAAGACGCGGTCTTCCCGGAGGTGCGATGACCTGTAATAGTAAGATCAATCCTGGGAGAGGCTGAGTCCGTCAAACTCTGCATTAATTAGCCATTTGGGGGTAGCTGATTGTCTTCTTAACGTCAGCGAGGGTGCCGTCCCCCGTCTCGTTTAAGGGGTGAGGTCTATAGTTCATCACGGGAGCAGGACAGATGTCTATATATATGATGGGCAATATGAGCGCGGCAGAGCCATAATTGGCATACGGTCCCAGTCTTGTCCCGTCTCCAAAACCACGCCAGGGCATTGACTTGGGATTGCGTGCGAGACTCTACGGTAGATTCTTAAAGGTCCTAGGAGACTGTCAAATAAATGCGCACCTCTACCAGTGGCTTCGTTTCCTCGTTTTCCTCCGCCGCTGGAGAGATCGACTGTGAAATGGTTGTCTCGTTACCTTACAAAGAAAGAGGTAGACCTAATGAGGCTTGTTTCATTATATTACAACATAGCTTGGTGGTACCTGCTATTAACGGGAATGAAGATGCAGACGTAGCAAACGTTGGGAACACGCTTATCATCATTCGATTGCAAAATGGCCAAAGGTGTGTGACATAAGACACTAGGGAAGGACATGAATAGACCACTAGTAGACATGGGCGAATATGTACGCTACGTTGGATCCAGTATTTAAACGATGGGGACATTGGGGTCTTGTCCTGCTACTGAAGCTATCTGATGGGGTCTTGCTGCGGGGAACTGCCGAATTCTAGACCTATGAACACTGAAGCAATGTTATTCCGCAGGTCTAGGACGGCTCCCTGCGCTTTTTCGTAGCAGCCGAAGGGAAAAGCTGTAATGCGATAGATCTGGAACCAAGACGAGCAATTTTCTTTCGCTCGTAGCTCTAGATTAACCCATTCCCTTTTGCACCACCTCAGCCGAAAAGCCCATCTACTCATGAAAGGTCAGGTAGAAAGCTCCCGACGACTATGACATATGAGCCAACATTGACGATATGGGCTGAAGGACATTTCCTAATGTATTACATATCTATGGAGATGTGATTGCCTACACATCGTACCCCCTGGGCACGCGCGCTGCATCTAGAATTCCGAGTCTGCTTTACCAACTAGCCTCTGTTGCGTGGCTTCCTGAACTATACTTCCATATCCGGCCATATTAAGCGTGCCCTGAGCGGTGTGCACCACCGTTCTCGATGCTGATAGCCTCGCTCCTCCTCTGCAGAGGGTAGTATTGCGTCGAGTCTGTATCCCCTGCCGACCAGGCCGTATTCCTCGTCTTCGCTTTTCCACCAAGGCACCAACGCCTCTTCGGAAAACTACTACCGGGTCCTTTCAGAACCATCCCAGGGTGGACTGCATTCAGTGCAAACAGCGCGGCAAGCATTGGTAAGGCATCAAGACAAAGTTGATAAGCCTCGTGTTGGAGGATGGGGTTGTCAGCTGAAGCACCCTGGCTGAACTCGATGAGTCGAAAAATGATTCGCACCTGCAAAAGAGGAAGTTAGCCTTGGGGACGAAAGAATTCTACGTCTATCTGGCGGATCTCTTTTACCATGATCAATGCTAGGACCGCGAATATTGTCCAAACGAGAGGCTGAACCCATGCCGTTAGCCGATCGAGCTTACCAGCCCTAATGAGATTAGATAATCTCCGTTGGAACTGAATCGAAACTAATATGAAGATTATCACGAAAACGAGCTGGACTGCGATCCCAGCCATATACACCTTCTGGCCCAACCGGGCCTGATCCTTATCATTTTGATCCGCAAGCATGGATCCCCCGACTGCCTGAACGAGGAATGAGACGACATCCGCGGTGACAAACGCCTTTGCCAGCCAACGCGCGCTGACGCTGATGACCTTTTGCTCGGGAAGTAGGAAGTAGATGAGACGAGCGACAACCATGTAAGCGAATGCATTGATCCCTAGGAGCGTTAGGTATAAGGATGGCGAAAATATGACCGAAGTAATGTGCACTCACAAAGCGGGGCCAGTAGGAACAGAAGCGTCGAAATAATCATATAGATCGTTTCCTGTTGGTCATGGGCGCCAAGGGTGCGAAGCACGAAGCAAATGCAGAGCCAGAGGGCTCCCATAACGATAACCCAACAGAATCCCTTATTCCGTAACTATTAGATGTGACGTAAAAAAGACAAGGAATAGTAGCAACTATACTCACCTTTTTAAGAACCACACCCTGAACGCAGTGGGCCAAAGTCGTGATTCCAAAAGCAATAGAAAAAACGAGATTCCACTCCCAACTGGGATAGAATCCGTAATTCGCATTACATGCATCCGGGGGGACGAAGCCATAGTGGTCGGGAACAGCCGTCGTACACTCCGGAGTGGATGACGTCGTCGACACAGCGGCTATGATATCGGACGTTATTGGTGTCGGGCTCATGGTATCTATGGCACTGCCAAGTCGTGATAAGATGCTGGGAATTGGATGATGGCGAGGGGATGTCTACAGGATTTGGTCGGCTGAAGGGCTATTTCCAGAGAACCGCGGTCTCGTGTGCTTTATACTTTCGAGGTCGAGATTCAGAGTCAAATGAGAAAGCTTGGAACAACGCCAGCGTATTGTCCTTCAAAAGGTCGTCGTACCTCAACCGAAGAAAGCGAAATGGGACACGCTGCCCTTTACGCTTCTCTATCTGATATGAGTCCGGCCTTGTTGTCTCGTTTGATAGCAAAAGCGAAGGAGACGAGACTATGGCCAATCGGAGCGTGAGCTGCCCTTGCAGATGTGAAGTAAATTAAAGCAGCAGCTGCGTCAACTCGGCGCAGCGCTGTGATTGCCAAGATATTGGCTCTTGATTCGTCCCCGGATTGGTGTCTGATGAAATCTTAACATCGGATTTCCTTGCCTTTGTCAGAGCTATACGATCGACAGCCATTGCTCGGCAAGGTTAGACACCCAGGGTGTCATGTCTGCTGTGCGAGTGTGTTGTTCCACAATCCCAAGCGCTGGCTGGGCTGTGGTTGACGGCGATGCTCTGATTGGTCAGAAAGCTCGCTTTCTTCGCTTTGCTCTCGACTGGGTGACGTCCAGCTCCGTCCAAGCCAAGACCAAACCACGCATCACTTCAAATCATACGTTTCGGAAACGATTTACGCTGAGAACTGAGAGTGGTGGATTCTTTAATTGTTTATTTTAGGCCTACCTCGTCCGACCCAGGCTCGGGCTCTGTCCATCGGGCTGCTGGAACATGAGGTTTCGCACGATTAAACCTCAAATACCGGCTGCGCCCCCGCAGTATATTATCAGCCGCCTTCGTGTCATTTCGCTTTACAAGTACGGACGCGTCCCAGCGGCCATAATACATAACTTTTGTACGATTGAGGGAGGTTGACAGCCAACTTTTCAACCCAGGACAGAGTAGTGGCCCTTGTTGACGAGTAGACGATGCAATTCGAACCTAACGCCCAGGTTTCGATGATGTCATCTAGGACGAAGAAATGGGCCAAGAGAATTTGCGCGGCGTAGTTTCTGGGCCCCGTAAAAGACGCAAACTCTTCATCCGTCATCTTGTTTGTCGACGAGAAGCTGGCTGCAAGCTCGAGACATGCTGGCCAGGATGGAATTAGCAGGCACACAAAGGCAGATTGATGAAGCTACGTACCCTCGGAAACCGAATTACGTGCTAATTGAACAATCCGTTCTAGAGTCGCCAAGTACTTCAGCTCGGCAACGCTTCGACAGAGTGGTGCAACAAGACGCAGAGAAGCTGATATGTCGTCTAACACGGTCTCGTCATAGTCTGGGGTTGGGTGACAAGAAATGAGGCGCCGGAAGGACTCAACGTAGGACTCTCTATTAAAACTCTTGAAGAGGGAGTCTTGGAATGCCTGCGCCATGCTCTCAATCACTAAGCAGCCTCTCATCGTGACAAGAAAGTCCATCACGGCGTCCGGCATGCAAGAAGCCTGAAACATCAGAGTCAGGATCGCTCCATATCTTGCATCCGCATCAGAACTGGACGAGCAAGGTTTCGACAAGGTCTCATTCAGTGACCTCATGGCAGCCACGCGATGGTCGAGGGCCATGGACGAGTAATCGGCGTTGGTCGTCAGCGTTAGATGCTGCGCCGCTAGACCAAGCAGTGCATGGGCGAGGAAGTCATACTGCGAGGATATTAGTAAGCCCAACGGCAAAGACGAGGCTCAGACGACACAAAGGATTGATAGGGACGCACTTCGTGGACCATCGATGCAAGCGATTGCCAAGTAGATTGTGAGCCGTACGGCACTGGTGGATATGCAGTGAGGAGAAAGTGGTGAAAGAAGCGCAAATCCTCTAACTGAAATACAGTAGGCGTCGTACGCAGGGGAATTCCAGGTCGTGGCGAGTCATCTTTTGGTCGAGGGGGGTACTCGCACTCAACGTCCCTTCGTACGCAGTGCTTGCAGCGCGGCAGGTCCTCCGAACACTTGACTCTTCGTCGCTTACAATTAAAGCAACCTCTTGTCGATTTCCGGTGACCTTTTCCAGGTATCGGCCTCCGCCGTGTTTTAACAAGTGCTGGGGCTCCGTGGATTTCCGACGACCGTTCGGGTGATGTCCGGGAGTCGGCGTTTATAGTCGGCGGTGACCTTCCGATGGTAATTTGCTGGCTCGTAGAGGACTCGGAAGCAACAGGGCTGCACATTATTCAAATTCAATAGCGAGAGAGAGGTCTTTTAAAAGTGATGAGGACTCGATGCTGTCACACTCCTGGCGGGAGGAAGGGCGATGTTGAGAGTCGGAGCAATTTAGGCCACCTCAGCATGGGGCTCGGTCGCGACTCACAACAACAGGGATCGGCACCCCTTCAGAATGCGAAATACGATCCTGATCACGTGGGTATTCGGGCAGCGACCAATACACTTTTTTAGAGGATAAAGCTCAGATCCATCATTTCAATCAGAAGTTGAAGATACAAAAACCAGCCCAGTCCAGCTTTCGAAGGAGGTTAGCTTTGTCGGAAATCGAGGATGCATCAGTCGCGAAATAGCGGGAGGTACACAAGTTTAACCACCGTCGGAATATCGGAATATCATGTCGTGATGGGATTGGTCATTATTTTGAATCTTATTCTCAGGTTTATGTCTGGGCGTGGGGAGTGCTTCCGTTCGGCTTGCCGAGTCCTAGAGGTCCCTCTATTAAGAACTTAAATTTGTCCCTTCGCGATTGAGCCCTCGTCTAGGAAATTTCGATACTTCACACCCTCTTTTTCACCAGCACCAAGGCACCTGTCACGCCTCCAGCCAATATTTCCTTCCCACCCTCCACTCCGGCATCATGCAAGACGCGCTCAATTTCCCTCCTCATGGTCCTTACTATATCACCTTCAGTATTCACCATGTTGGGGTTAGCCTCACGCCAACGAGTAACCGGGCTCATCGTTCCTAGTATGCTCTCCAGAGTGTCTAGGTCGACTTCGGGCTGTGGAAGAGCGTAGTACTCATTTCGAGGCTCGGACGAGACGTCGTCGGTACCCCACTCTTTTGAGTGAACGAAGCTCGATCAAATTCAAGTACGGGCGTAGGTAGGGTCCAGGGAAGCGGCAGGTCAACGTATAGGCCGCGAGCAAGTTTATTTCCGGGCTCCATATAATCACTGAGGCGGTCGTTGAGCCTGTCGATGGCAGCTTGGACAGCGGTATAGTTGGGCACAGACGAAGCGACGGATATCGAGCCCCCCACCCAGAGCGCAACAGTTCCGTGCGGCTTGAGGACGCGCGCAGCTCTCAACCAGAAAGCCGGCATGTCGAACCAATGAGCGGCGTTGGCGGCAGTAATGAGATCGACACTGCCTTCCTCGATCGGCGGCACAAGAGTAGCCCCGAGATTTTCGGCTGTGTCGACTTCAAAGCGGATGGGCTCCGAAGTGGCAGAAGCGCCGCCCAGTGACTGGGCCGTGCTCAGCATTCCATCCGACGCGTCGATGCCGATAGCATGGGCAAAGTGTTTCGACAGCGCGCGGGTAACGATGCCTGGGCCGCAACCCACATCCAAGAGAGTGTCTAGTTGTCCCCTAGTAGATGTGTGATATTCAATGATTTGTTGATACAACTTCGGATGGTAATCACGTCGATGTTGGGCGTAAGTTGAACCTTGATTGCTAGTATATGAACGGAACGTTTTCTCTTGGGACGAGGATGCCAGCAGAGGAATTTCACCAGACATCGTGAAAAAGAAGTAACCGCAGAAAATTCACCGTGGTATTCTGAGAGAACCGTCTGTCACTGGAATGGATGCCTGGAGTTGGAAGGAAGCGGGGTTGAAATGGATGGAGATCCACCAGAGTAGTTATAATTGTCTCCTTCAGCGGTTACAAAGAGGCCTCCTGCATTGTAAGTCCAAGATCCTCCCCACATGCTCCTCTCCTGCCATGACCTTGGGAGTTCGGATCATTCGGCAACAAGGGGGTAATCATGATCCTGCATGTTTTGGTAACCTCATCTGGGCCCCTGCGATGCAGTCCTTAAATTGTAAAAGACAGCGCGCAGTGAATAGTGGAGGTGTGTTTGTCGGTTGGTTGGAACTCGGACACTCTTGAATATTCCGTCGGCCCAACGTTTATCCCGCCAGGATCAATCGGATCAACACACGGACCGCGGCGGTTTTGGGGCTGGTCGATTGACACTCTGACGGGAAATATTCGTTTCCACTTACCTCCGCATTCCGCTGATAGATAGTCACAATCGAGAACTCTCTCCCGTATGAGTGCTCACAAGAGTTTCACGGAGAAACCAAGCCGACCCGGTGAGGGACCTACTGGGTATGCCGACGAGGCTTACCAGCCACGCCGCCGAGATTTGGCCTGACAACGAATGCTGCTGGATGCTCCGTTCTGTAATATAATTTATCGAAAGCCGTACATCGGATTAAATTTACAGCTTGTCTCTGTTATGAGGCCCTTCTGCATTGCGAACTTGTCTCCATCGATGGGCAAGTTTCTCTTGACAGGTTCAGAGTCCTTGCCAAGTAGGAGGCTCAGGTGAGTTTCCGAGCGGGAAGTCGTCCTCTCGAAAACGGACTCGACGTCGCCGGTTCTGGCATCACACATTTTCACGCCATACGAGCCGAGTCTTAAGGAGAAGAATGGTCAAAGACGGTGCAATACTGAGAGGCAACGCAATATCCATTGGTAAGTTTGCACCAGGCACTAGATCTAACGTTAATACTCATGCTGACAGCTTGGGGACCGGGAAACAACCGGGACACGACGTACGGGATATGATGTCATTCGACCTTCTTCGCATTGAGCACTTTGACTTTGGGATACTAGCCCACAGCAGGGCAGCGGGTGCTGGCACAGGTCTGGCATTTAATGGCGTTGACGGTCACCTGGCAGGAAATGACATAGTATGTGATGCTTGTGCTTGTCCAAGCCAAAGTGTGAGGTCTCCGCCAGCGCTGTCTCTGGATCGTCTCCGGATCGGAAATGGGATGGGGGAGGACGGCGGCCAACAGCCCCAGAGTTAGGATGGTTGATAAGCGCATGGTGTCGAAATGTGCTTCGAAGAGCTTGTTGAAACGGCTTGACCCAGGCTTGAAGTGATTGATGCTTGGTAGAGGGATTGCAAAGCTGTTTCATATTACTCTGCCTATCTGGAAGAGGCCGATTGGAAGGATTGGCATTTTAAATTGCAGGCGGTAATGGAAATGATTATCCGCACAAGCAGGCAATCATTCAGGCCACTGCTAGTCCCGAGAAAACTACACAGGTTAGGCATAGATATGTTGGGCGTATGTCTGACGCTCTGGACTGTTAATATAGATAACTGAAAACCTATCAATATTTCGCTCGTCTTACCGTCATTGGTGATTGGAGCATGTTATTAGGGATTCCGGCGACCCTCGAAGAGCAGTAATGTCTAATTCGTACCGCTTGCCAGTTGTAAATTCTTCATCTCCACTTGGGCTATCTCTCGCCCCCTCCGCGAGGTTGGAAACTTGGAATGTGGATCCCTGACCGAAAAAAAAAGATCGGCGAATGGTGGCTCCCCAAGGCATGTCTTGGGTTCAAAGTCCAGGAGAGATCCGTATCGGCCAGCGTGTTTTGACCGTGGTGGTTGCCCCTGCAGAATGCTTTCTTCGTCAAATAATTCATTTGGCGTCGAGACGCGTCCCCAGTCCAAGAATTCTTTCGCGTCGAACCCAAAAGCCGAAGCCGCACCGGATCGGACATTCGGAGTTAAGGCGTCCCTGATTCCCGATGACGGAACACGACTTGCGTGTGACGACATTGTTCCCCCGCCATGCTTCACGATGTCAATTAACGCACAATAATACAAGTGCGGGATATCTTTGACTTTTAAGAGACAGTTACTAACAAGTGTATTTGTTCTTAATCAACTGTCATCCTATCTGTATAGGAGGATACTCCAGCAATGATAAGCGAACATTGGAGTGCATATTTTCTCACGGTCTGGCGCTCATGCCTCGAAGAGCTCGGCCTAGTATCTTTTCATCAGACCCCAGGTGATGTGAAGTTGATATGTCTATTGCGCGCCTCACGAATGTTCGCCTATGGTGCCTTGACCTTGGTTCTCGTCGCCTTCCTCCGGGAGCTCCATGTCTCTCAGACGCGCATTGGACTGTTCATGACCCTAACGCTGGTCGGTGATGTCCTGATCAGCTTCGTGCTCGCGATCTTCGCCGATAGTGTGGGCCGCAGAGCTGTCCTTCGCATGGGCGCCGTGCTGATGATAGTTAGTGGTACTACCTTTTTCTTGTCGCAGAATTACTGGTTTCTCCTCATGGCTGCCATCTTTGGTATCCTCAGTCCAAAGTAAGCAATTGTTTTGCCTGGATCGTCCGAGGTTATCGTGCTTGACACTGACATGTACCTCAGTGGAGGTGAGACCGGACCGTTCCGCGCCATAGAAGAGAGCACGCTGGCCCACCTGACCGACCAGCACGCGAGGAGCGATGTCTATGCATGGTACAATGTGTCTGGGACCATCGGGTCGGCCTTTGGCCTAGTTATCTGCGGTTGGGCTATCCATTACCTACACACGAACCTAGGGTGGCAACTCGTCGATGGGTATAGAGCTATATTCTGTGGCTATGCTCTTGTCGGGCTAGCGAAAGTTTTCTTAGTTTCCGGACTCAGTAATTCGGTCGAGCTGAGTGGACCAGAAAAAGCAGGGCCTCAAAGCCGGGGTGCTGGGAACTCGGCGGAAACCACGCCTCTTCTTGGTCAGGACACGCCGGAAGAAGAATTGAACCCGGTGTCTATCAGGCCAGGCAAAGGGCCAATGCTACCCACGATCAGTCAGGAGAGCGTCCGGGTCATATCTACTCTCTGCATCCTCTTTGCTTTGGATAGCTTTGCGACAGGTCTAGCTCCGCTGTGAGTGGCTCACTCACTCATTGCTTCTATTACGGCCGGCGCTGTCAATACTAACTTGGAGATTTAGAGCTTGGGTGACGTTCTTTTTCCGGTCACGGTATGGGTTGGAAGAGGGTGAACTTGGCTCCATCTTCTTCGTGACGAGGATCATCGGTGCGATAGCCATGATTCTGGCGTCTTCCTTGGCGAAACGTCATGGCAACATCAAAGTAAATGCAGCCCGTCTATCCTTCATGCCCTGTTCGAAATATCTTTGCACTTACAACACTGACTCGTTTACTCAGACAATGGTCTTCACGCACCTGCCATCTGCATTGTTTCTGGCCCTTATCCCAGTTCCAAACGATGTCCACTTATCGATTCTCTTCCTCATTCTACGCTCTGGCCTGCAGTGCATGAGTATTGCTCCTCGCTCCGCCTTCGTGGCTGCTATTGTTCTGCCTCAGGAGAGAACAGCAATGATGGGTCTAGTCAATGTCGTAAGGACGACAGCCCAGAGTGTTGGACCCTTCGTGACCGGAATGCTGGCAGATGGGGGCTTGTTTTGGACGTCTTTTGTCTGCGCCGGGAGCCTACGGGTGTGCTACGATATCGGCCTTCTAATCTTATTTAAGAACATTGAGCAAGAAAGGACAAAGGAAGTTGAGAGTGTGGACGAAGAACGGATCGTGGATTAAGTCGTGCACGTCCGTAGTTTACTCATCTCCTGTATTCTGTACTTTAAACTTGACAACCACAGAGGTGGAGTTATTGCTAGATACACGAGCACAATCATTCAGGACTGAGATTTCTGTAGTCTTAGGCCGCTTCGCCCTATTAATGTGTGATACTTGGTTTTCCTGATCATCTCTCAAAATAGGCAGATGTGTTAATTCTGTAGATCGAATCGACACCACCACGAGAGGCGGATATCTAGGCGTCCCTTCTCTATCATGGGTTACAACTGCTCCTCAGATCCGCGGAGTGGAAATGAGAGGGCCAATTCCAAGCTATCAAACCCCCAACGCCGTTAATCAACAACGAAACGGAATGACTTGGTGATAGGAAATACCCACGTCTCCTTGAAGAATAATCCTATCTGCGGCAACATGTTCAACCGCCGTGAAAAGATGGCAGAGAGGTAGCCCCTCCCGTCAAACGAAGGGTGATGTCCCCATCCCACCAGATCAGCCCAAGTTTTGTAAGGGAACGTCCACTCTTCAGAGTAACCCCCGGCTGCTCGAAAGCAGTGCCATACGATGTATCGACTCGATTGGGAATACCACCCGTTCTTGACATCAGTTGGTATGATTCTGATAAAACTTCCCAGGGTGCTCATTGATGCCAATTCCTCTTCGAGGTAATTGGTCTCTAACTACTAGTTTATGTCCTCTCTCTGTGGCATGTCGGGCAGAGGACCTATTTAAGTCAATCGTGTTTCTTAAGTGTTTGTGCCTGTAAGGTACCTCATTTATCGATGAAATGAGTGCCTCATCTTAAGGGCCCCGCAGTTACATGCATGTAAACCCAGGCAAGCAGGGGAGCCCTGCCGTTCATTGAGTCATTTCTAACGCAATCCTATTTGTCGAGGGTGCTTTTTTTGAGACACTTCCCAGAACTCATGGATGAATGTCATTCAGAGAGATTGCTGTCTTGTCTTGATCTATTGTTGGGTTACACGCGGGCACCTCCACTAGCCCTGAGTTAAAGGGGGCCGAAAGAGACGTGCTATCGATTGAATTGCGACAGGGGATTATAATACCAGGAATTAAGTGCTCACGTCCCGCCGTCTGATGGGAGCGTTCAATGTACGAATTCTCCCAGTTTCACCGACGCCGACCCACAGACTCAAACGACATTAGAGAGATCACGCTCTTGACGGCGAACTGGAAAGCTCGAACATATCAGTATCTTCGAGATCCAGTGTCCTGGGCATGAAGAATCTTCTAATGTTCTGCCAAGCCCGTTGGCATCTCTGGTGTAGCCACCCCCAGATCCAGCACAGACCGACACTCCATCTCAAAAGGAATCTGGAGAACCGAGCCCCTAGGGCAAGACGACACCGGAAAAAAAAAAAGGATCAAATATTCCCTTTTAGACCCATATCCATCCATAGATACGAGCTAATTGGTCTTGAGCCCTATCTTTCCCGTTCTTTAGTGGATTAAGCTAACAAGTTCCCACAATACGGGGATGGCTCGGCGAAAAAAAAAAATTTTGCACATCGCCACTCCACTGTCCTTCCCATTTCGGCACATCGGCCAGGCGTGGCCCCCATGCCCACTCCATTGTACATAATGGTCGATACAAGATTTCTCCAGGCTCAATATTTGTGTGCTGATCAATTCTCTATTGCCGTATGATGATTGTGGTATGATTGGGCCCAGCCTCCTCATTCTTGTCGCCGTTGCTGTCTTTCGACATTCCCCTGGATTCTCGGTTCTGAGCTGCGTTTTCTGAGCCCCACCGACTACGATCTCACCCCTGGCCTAAATGGCTAATCCAATATTTTCAGAAAAAACCGACCCGACATCATCGGGTGGAAGAATTCCAGGATCTAAGAGGGATGACGATGTTGGGGAAGGCACCAGCACCGAGCGGTCGAAAGAGGATATCGAGGTCGGGGAGGGTGGTCTTGAGCGAGCCCTGACGAGTCGCCATCTTCAGTTCATCGCCATAGGAGGAACAATCGGAACCGGTCTTTTCCTCGGTCTTGGCAACGCCCTTGCCACTGCCGGCCCCGTCTCACTTCTCATCGCCTTCGCCTTTATCGGCACCGTGGTTTTTTCTGTCATGGTTAGTCTCGGTGAGATGGCGGCTTTCATGCCCGTTGCTGGGTCTTTCACGGTATACGCGACTCGGCTCGTCGACCCGGCCCTTGGGTTTTCGATGGGTTGGACCTACTGGTTCAGCTGGAATATCACCTACGCACTCGAGCTGACCGCGGCGGGTCTCATTATCCAGTACTGGCAGCATAGCCTAAGTATTGCCATCTGGATCGCGGTTTTCTGGGTAGTCTTCTCCGCCGTGAACTTCCTGCCAGTCCGCTGGTTCGGCGAGATCGAGATGTGGTTCTCCAGTATTAAAGTCATCACCGTCATTGGCTTCATTATCTTCGCCATCTGTGTGAATGCTGGCGTTGGCGAGGAGGGGTACATCGGCTTCAAGTACTGGAAAGACCCGGGTCCATTTGCGGAATACATGGTTGAAGGCGCGATCGGAAAGTTCGTTGGTTTCTGGGCGGTTCTCGTTACCGCTGCCTTCACTTTCCAAGGTGCTGAGCTGGTAGGAGTGGGCGCTGGCGAGACGAAAAACCCGGAGAAGAGCATCCCCTCGGCCATCCGCTGGACCTTCTGGGGCATTTTTGTTCTGTTCCTGGCTGCCGTTTTCTTCGTTGGAATCAACCTACCCTACAACCTCGATGGTTTAAAAACCGACGCGACCGACGCATCTGCATCTCCTCTCGTCCTTATTGCACAACGGGCTGGTGTCCCTGTCTTGCCCCATATCATTAACGCCGTCCTCCTGACCGCTGTGCTTTCAGCGGCGAACTCGAATGTCTATTCTAGCAGTCGAATCCTTGTGGCTTTGGCGGAAGAGGGCCTTGCTCCGAGTTTTATTAGGCGAACGAACCGGTATGGCACGCCATATGTCGCGGTAGCGTTATGTTCTCTGCTAGGTCTTTTGGGACTCCTCAATCTTTCCGAGAACGGAACACGGGTCTTCACCTGGTTGCTTAACATAAGCTCCACGAGTGCCTTGGTAACCTGGGCTGGCATTAATGTGTGCCATATCCGGTTCCTCAGCATTCTCAAGGCCCAGAAAATAGACCGGACGATCTTGCCCTACTGCGCCCCGCTTCAGCCATATTTGTCTTGGTATGGTCTGTTTATGAACTCACTAATCGTTATTACTGTTGGCTTCACGGTGTTCATTCAGTGGAATACCAGTGATTTCTTTTCATGCTATATCAGTTTAATGCTTTGGCTGGTTTTATATGTGGGATATAAATTCTTATGCCGGACGAAGGTGGTTCCCTTGTTAGAAGCGGATGTGAATATCGGCAGCGAAACTAGTTATGGGAGGAAGCCTTGAGTGGAACTCATCGTTCGAGAGGAACCGATATTGTACTTTTATGTTAGCGGTCACTATTCATTTAAGCATGCATATTCTGTGTTTGTATACTCGTCCTCAGATAGTTGAAATAACTAGCTACTTTTTGATAACGTTCACGGGTCCTAAGTCAAGACTCTTGGTAGTCCTGGAGGGTGCAAGTCTGACGATTTAAAACTTGTGAGAGTGAAAATTTAAATTGGAAATGGAAAGCAACCGCCGAGGTCAGTTCTATGATAACTTTTCGAAGGTTGTGGTGGAGGCGAGAGCAAGCTCGTAAAATAGCTACCGGCATCCTCGTGGGTAGTATGACAAGCATTCACAGATAGATTTCACGGGCAACATCAATATCCTGTTATTCGGACAGTCCTCTGTGTGTCGCTCGTATCGATGTTGTCGTTGCTGGACTTTATGCACTTTTACCGAATCTCATCAGGGGTCACCAGCCGTTGTAGTCAATAAGGCGGCCAGATGCCTGGCAACATGCCATAATGGAGATAGCAAAATCAATCAGAGTATATATTCAAATTTCCCGTTGCAGTTACCGCCTATCAGATCCTACACCACGCTCCTCTATCCCTCCTCCGCGTCATAATTTTTCATCTTGAGGTAGTTTCTCTTTTTCGACCTGCTCTCTACGGAACTGTCATCTCATCAGCTATCCCAGATGGCGCCATACGCGGGGATGCCTCTTGTCTCCAAGCCGTAGACAAGCTTCTTCGTGATCTTCTCGTTTGCAATAACAACCACAGCTTCGGCATTGAATCTTTTAGCCATATTGTAAGCAAGCCGAACCATATCGGGCCTGCCTAGTTTGGCAGAATCCCAAATAGTAGCGCCTGGGGCTTTTGTCCTGAGGGTCTCGAGCAGAGGTAAGCCGAAGTTCCGCTCCGGGTCACGGGTGCTCCAAAGCACTTGGGTGGGACAGCTTGGTTCCTGAATATGCCCCAGACATGGGCCAATGCCAGAGCCAGTAGCAACTACCACGATGCGGTTGAAGAGCGTAGCGATGCGCATGACGCCGCACGTTGGGATTCCTCTGACCCACAAGTGCGTGAGTGGATTTCTGATGCAATATCTTGTCCAGTCGCCTGCGTTGGAAACCATAAGAGAATGGCCAGCTGGGAACTGCTTTGGGTCGTGACGCGGGCCATGCGGCTTCGGTGCTGGGATGGTGGCGAATGAGTGCCATTCGAGGAGTGGCCGGGAAGATATTCTTGTAAAGCTCCCATTTACCGGTACTGAATAGTCAAAGTGTAGGCGAACAGCATGATCCGAGAGTACCTCGGAGATGACGGGCACTCGGCGCAGCCAGAACCATGAAAGCGCAATGCTTGCCGTCGCCACCCACAGTAGCCAGAACGGAACAGTACTAAGGAGGGCAGTTCCGAAAGAGACGGCATTTTCTTTGGCGGAATCGTGAATACCCACGAAAGTTTGGGCCCAGAAGAGGAGGAGCATTGTCCAGCCCACAAACCGATGCCACCTCTCGAAAAAGTCGTGATGCGACTTCCTAAACGGCGGGTACGCGAATCCTATCATTGTGAAGAACAAAACTGTAAGAGTCCAAGATAGGACAATGAAGGCAGCCGAATGACGAGGATAGTCCAAGCATTTAGAAGTTGACAAGCAGACGACGTCGTTGATATTGGCCGCTAGGAGCCACAAGCTTGCGCAGGAAGCCGCACTCGAATGGACTCCGCCCAGATGGTAGATCTTTGCACACGAAGCGCGAATCCAGAGAGGCCAACTCTTAGGGACTGAGCAGCATATCGTGTAGAGCGCATTGATGACAAAATCCTGCCGGATAAGAACCGCAATCACCAAATTGATGGCGACCATATTTCCAATCCACTCGCGGCTGTAGCCATGCGTGTATACCAGGACCAGTGCCACCACGTTCGCCATCCAAACGGTAGAAAAGAGGAAGCGATAAGGTATGAGTATTCGATATACTAGGCCTCTGAATGGTTGTGGAAGATCCTTGTCTGGCACTGGGCCATCAAGTGTGGTCTTGTCTTCTGTCACAGACGTAGTCATCGATACTGATGTGGTGCACTCGGAGGTACGGGAATCGCGGGTAGATTGCGTGGATGAGAAGTTAGATGCAGATGTCGTCTCGTCCGAGTCGTCGCCATCCTGGACAAGCTGCCTCAAGCAGTTTTTATCCACCTTCCCATTCGGAGTCAACGGGAAGGATTCAAGCACGCGGTAATGGGAAGGCCTTGCATAATACGGCAAGCTCGACTTGACCCTTTCTCGAATCGTCGGCACGTGGCAGCCCTTGGGTTGAACGAACGCATGGAGCTCTCCCTTAACCAGGATCACAACTGCCTTGGTAACTTGCGGAGCAGCGCAAAGACAGGCCGCAATACCATCTAGTTCTACTCGGAATCCCTATGACTTGGTGTCAGTCCCAGCATTCACCGGCCACTTATCTCGTCAAATATGACATACCTTGACTTTTACTTGGTCATCACATCGACCGAGGATTTCAATTGTTCCATCCGGCTTCCACAGGCCGACGTCGCCAGTGTTATACATCATTGTTCTACGTAATTTTAGCCGAGTTATCCACGAGCAAGGATTTTGCGAATCACGAACCCGTCATTGGCGAGCTTGTCTGGGAGATATTTCTCAGAAGTAAGGTCTGGTTGTCCGACGTATCCTCGAGAGATGCCTTTCCCGCCAGCCCAGATGATCCCTGGCCTACCGATTGGCAATTGGGCGTGCTGGTCATCAAGAATATATACTCGATTGTTGGGCGTGGGCTTTCCAATGGAAAGATGCTGTCCCGCCATATGCCTTTGCATTGTATTGACAATCGTGGTCTCCGTTGGACCGCAGCAGTTGTAGTATGACAAGTGCGAAGCCCATCGGTCCGCAAGTCTATTGGAGACGATTTATTAGCAAAGGCAATTCCACTCTCTCAGACCTTAAAGCTAGTAATAATACTTACTGCACCGAGATCGGCTCGCCGGCAGTGGCGACAGTTTTGAGATTGGGGAATTGTTCAGGCAGGTATTTGGACAAGATTGATGGTGTGCAAATGAGAACGTCGATCTGCAGTGCTCAATGTCAGTCCTTGTCTCCGTCATGGGCGTGGTCTCTCTCTCATCAGTACCTCTCGAAGTGTTTCCATCCAATCAGATCCTCGCAAGACAAGCGTGCCACCATTGCTGAGGCATCCTAAGATTTCCCATGCCGCTACAGGACTCTGTCAGCTTCATTACATGACACTAGGAACCGTGTCGTTATCGTGCTCACCCATATCAAAGCTAATATTTAACACTTGACCTACCCGAACCCCCTGGCGTATACCCAGGTTTCCGGGGCGGCAGCAGACAAGATTGGCGACATTCTCATGGGTTACATCAACTCCCTTCGGAGTACCAGTCGTGCCTATAGTAGCCGGTGAGCACTATCCACGAGCGAGGATTCTGAGATGAATTGGGGTGAAGGAGAGATATACCTGATGTGTAAATGACATAGCACCCGCTCGTGGGAGTCACAAGCTTCAGACTTGCCTCGGCAAAGGTGCGAGTATCGATGTTTGGTGCTTCGCCAACGGGGCCATCAATACTAACTACCTTGCAACCACTAAGGGCGAGGTCTTCGACACGATGCCTAGTTGACTCAAGGCATAGCACCGTATTGCCCGTTGACTGCTCAACCACCCTCTGGAGAGTCTCTTTTGGCACCACCTTACCGTCGACAGGGACATACTGTGCGCCGCAGCAGAGGGTAGAGACGATACCAATAATCATCTCAGTGCCGCGTTTTGCCACCAGGGGCACCCTGTCACCGGGGCGGATCCCGTCATCTTGAAGACGTCGAGCTAGCTGGATCGAGCGTCTCCCGAGCTCAGCATAAGTTACTGAGCGAGGTCCGTGTGCCGAATGATCTATGACAACGACTTCATCGGGTATGGTAAGAATATGATGCAGGATGGCAGCAGTAACTGTTGGGAATGCGGGGGTAATGGATGAGCCATGGGTAAAGTCTCGCCCGGGGAAGTCTCCCTGGGACATAATCAGAGCGTCTTCAGTCATGGTAAAGAGTAAAGGTTCGGGTTGCTTTGGCCGCTATAGAGAGGAGGTCTTGAGAGCGGAGAAGAGAGTCGTAATATATCGATGGTGAGCTGACCATATGGCAGAGGACTCGAGACTTTCACGACCAGGGTCAAGTCGGAACCAACAGAGCTGCGGAATCGTCTGATTTCACCCATTTTGGATACTTCTTGGGCCGGTGACTCCATTTTCAGTTGGGTCGTTATCCGCTTCAGGCAATGTCTCATCGTGCACGTGTATGCGTGAGGCTAGTCTAAGGCGCTGATTACCCGTTCCCGTGAGGATCTATGGTCTCCGAGACTCGGAGAGCACGACGGATGAACAAGTTGAGCGTAGTTTGGCGACGATCATGGACGAATCTTGTCAATGGTGTTGGTTGAACTTGGACGAGGTCCTTGGCCGAATCGTTCGCATGACTAGCTCTGCCGACGCAAGTAGTTGCGTGCTGATAATCCCTCGTTAGCTACGTGACATGGCAGGTCGATCCGGCGCCTCTCCTCAACGCCGGCCGCTCCGGGCCGATACGGGGACATAAGCGGACTGATGACAGGTTCCGGGATGAGCTGATAGTTTAGGGCTGCTAGTCCATTTTCGGAATGGCCTTTGGTTTTCCTGCGCGAATCAGGAAGCCAGCGCCAGTTTGCGGTGACTAAAGATCCTTGTCGAGGCGTTTTTTCGAGGATTTTGCAGCTGGCTTGAGCTCCAAGGTGGAGCACACACTCGATTACTGACGCGGATAGCGGCTGGGGCGAATGTGGAGCGTATGCAGACTCTTGCAGAGTGCCAGAGCGTCTGTGCAGACTGCAGTCTGTCCGACACGGGCCACCACCGCTCGACATGGTAAGGTGGTTTTATTCTCCGCCACTTTATGTGGTATTATCGGTGTCTGTCGGTGTCTCTCCCCAACCTCCTCCCCTCCAC
>SJVG01000830.1:0-16844 GCA_034774675.1 Scedosporium minutisporum
GGCGCGGGGGGGGTGGAACGCGGGAACGGAATACAAAGCGGGGGTGTGAAAGGGCGCTACAAGTCACGGTACGGTAGCACATACGCGGCCGAGGGACCCGGAAACGGGGGGGGGGGAAGGGCGGGATCAGGGGCGGGTAGGGGCGGGCACCGCGGTTGGGGGCGGGGGGGGTGGGGGCTAACTTGAGGGGGGGGGGGGGGGAGCTCCAGAAGCTGGAGGCGCGGGCGATCCCTGTTGGGCTGCTTGCGCCTGGGCGGCAGCGTAGTATTGCTGATAGTATTGGACGTAGCTAAAACAAGCAGGTATAAAAGGTTAGCGCTCGGTTATAGAAAGCTGGGAGAGTATCACGTAAAACATACGCGGCGTAACCACCGTAAGCGGCATAAGGGTCTTGTCCACCGTAGTACTGCGCATACTGGGCAGCATAGTCTGCTGCGGAAGCGGTGGCGGTTGGCGCACTCGAGGTGGTAGGCGTGTTTGGACTAGCCGATCTAGGTTCGTTGCTGTAGCTGTTCCTGCCGTAGCCATGGTAAGAATCGCCGCCACGCGAGGGGTGGCCACCATGGCCACCATGGTCACCGTAACTTCCGCGATCACCATAGCCTCCGCGATCGCCGTAGCTTCTACGCTCACCGTACCCTCCACGGTGATCACCGCTACCACCACCATAACTCCTCGGGGGCCTGCTCTTGAACTCCTCGTACTGCTGCTTGACATTGTCAATCAAGTCTTCGCATAATTCCTTAGCCTTCTCGACCATTTCCATCTCGCGACCACTAAAGAGAGCCTGTTAGCAAGGTAGTTTGAGAAGAACGAAGGGGGGATAAACGTACGTCACATGCAGGAACATATCCTCGTCGCTTTCACGGTTAGTCGCTTGTTCAAGGAATCCAGAACCACGGCCTTTGATCTGCACACGGCAGCCAGTCTCGTGTTGAATGTGCTTCACATAAGCACCGCCCTGGCCAACAACCTGGGCGCGAAGGTTGAACCCTGGCAAGGGTTCGAGGTTGATGGGAATCTTCTCCTCGGGCCATTTACGCTACAGTACATTAGTCGGTATGTAGGGAAGGGGGGAGGGGTCGTGGTGCATTTGCATACTCTTCCATATTCGTCCCGCTCGACAGTATCTTGCTCACGTCGGCGCAAGCGGCGTTCGTCAACCAAGTTTGGAAGTTCTTGTCTCATCAGATCTTCAATAATCTCAACCGCCTGCTCGAGTCCCTCTTTCGAAGTGCTTGTCACGTGCAAATAAAGCGGAGGATTCTAAACGGCGAGTTAGTTGACTGTTTTTGTAACACATGCCGGGAAGCCATACGGTTGGGGTGGCCATGCTCTTATCGGGCAGGTATTTTCCACGCGTGGTAACATCTTGAAAAATGTCAGTGTAATGCGATAGAGAACTAAGATAGTTGCTTCCATACCGGCGCCAGTCTGAGTTTTGATATCATTGAGGGTTGCACTTCTTGTGATGACATATTTGTTTCGCAAATCGTTGATCTCGATATCCTTGATGTAGTCGCCATCAGAGACATACATATCTCCACCGATAACACCCCCTTCTTTGGTCTTTCCGAGAGGAGGCGCGGGGGTAGAATCGGAGTCGGACGGAGACTTGATGGAGGGGACATCCGCATGATGGATGCCTTTCTTAGCCTGGAGTTGCGCATTGATCTTGGCGGCAGCGGCAGCTATTTCGGGAAGTTAGGATCTTGACCAGTAGAAGCTCATCTCGGGAGGAGCAGAGAGGGTATTGCATACCGGCGGCAGCAGCAGGATCTACACCCGGCCTTTTCGCATCACCATCAGGACGAGAAGAAATTGGGCTTCGCTCTCGCGGCGCATCGGAGCGCTTAGAAGGAGGCGATCGAGATCGACGGTCAAACCGAGATGGGCGCCTAGGTTCGGGCTCGGTTTGGTCAAAGCGCGACCGCTTCATGGTTCGTCGCTCTGCATCATCCATGCCGAGAGACGATGTGTTGTTCGATGAGGAGCTCGGATCTGAGAGAATTCAGAAAAAAACAGCGAAAACCCGAGAAAAATGGAGAAAATGGCTCTTTTCACGAGATCAGACTCATGGAAAAGGCGATTTGTTTGAGGCTAGATGAATCCAGGCTGCGGGTGTGAGTCCGATGTAGGGGGAGAAATTCTTAAGGCTGATGAAGAATGCTCAAGGCAGGCATGGATCGATGGGCCGAGATAATTATTGATTTGAACGGAGATTATTACGAGGTACAAGTCTACTTCTTACTTGAGGAATGTACTTTGTACAATTGAAAGCTCTCTGGCTATTCTTCGGCTGAATCTGCGGTCTCACCTCCCGAAGGCCCGGATCTTGACTGGTCTGGTGACCACGCGAGACCGACTCTGGTTAAGCTCCAAACTCAGGTCCGAGGGACAATGTTATTAGTGGGCACTACATTAACTCCATACGCCGATAGAGAGCGAGGGTCTTGCACTCCCCGGCAAAATTTCCCCAACACTGCACCAGACAAAACGGTGAGTCAGTGTTGCTGTGCTCTCTCACCTCTCCCATCCTTTTCCCGGTAGCCATTGGGTCTCGCAAACCACTGGCAAATTATCCACCGTTGGCTGCGAGACACTACATTTTCTGATCGGACGAAGAACTTCCTACTGGTTCTTGTCCTCCGGTCAGCAAAATGGCGTCTCGCCGCCTATTATCGATGCCGCTGTTGCGGACAGCGACCAAGGCCCCCGTGACCGTCTCCGCGACTCAGCTTCGCAATGGCTCATCTTCCTCTTCGACTTCCGCCCTCGCCTACAAGGCCCTCCGCCTTCGCTCTGGTCCCCTCCCCGTTGCCGAATCGCCCACCTGGACTGCCCAGGCGGCTGTCTCCAACATTCTCTACGAGACGCCTCTGCCGTCGACGGCTCCTCCCAAGCGACACATCCTCAATTGTCTCGTAGCGAACGAACCCGGTGTCCTTTCTCGCATATCCGGTATTCTTGCTGCTCGTGGCTTCAACATAGACTCCCTCGTCGTCTGCAGCACCGAGGTCGACGACTTGTCCCGCATGACCATCGTCTTGCGAGGCCATGACGCCGTCATTGAGCAGGCTAGGAGGCAGCTCGAGGACTTGGTCCCTGTGTGGGCTGTCCTCGACTACACCAACGCGGCTTTGGTCCAGAGGGAGCTTCTCCTGGCCAAGGTGAACATCCTCGGACCCGAGTACTTCGAGGAGCTGCTCGCCCATCACCGGGAAATCTCGGCTGCCGAACCTGCTTCTGAGGAAGCCCATGCCTCAATTGAGCAGTCTATCAACCAGACTGCCAAAGATTTCCACCCCAGCAGGCTCGCCATGAGCGAAGCCCTCCGCCACAAGCACGAGCATCTCAAGTCGATCACCTACTTCACTCACCAATTCGGGGGCAAGGTGCTCGACATCAGCACCAACAGCTGCATCGTCGAAGTGTTAGTCATCTCGATGTCGTTTGTCATATCTATGTAGACCTGAAAATACTAACTGATGACAATGTAGTTCCGCCAAGCCCAACCGTATCGACTCCTTCCTGAAGCTCATCACCCCCTTCGGCCTCCTGGAATCGGCCCGCACCGGTCTCATGGCGCTGCCTAGGTCGCCTCTCCTCGACCCCAAGGATGAAGCTATACAGAAGGATTCGGATGAGATTGTCGACGCTAGCCAGTTGCCTCCCGGTTAAAGTGTAATTTATTTTTTTAATGTTGAAATATTTCTAGCCCAGTTTCAAGTCATCCTCTGTCAAAATGGATTTGGACGGCCTCTGGTTCCTAGAGGAGTTATTTAGGATATCCTAGGCGTTTTATAGGATCAACTGCTGTATTTGTTGACGTGTTGGCCACTCTGCCTCTTGCCGTTTCGTGAATGTCTCCTTCATAGGCACCCCGGAAATATTTTTAAATAGTAGCATCAAATTTGTTAGAGTTAGTTTTTCACGCTGACCAGTCCGTCCGATGTCGGCCTCAGCAGAAGTATGTTTCCTTCTTGCTCAAGACCCCCTGCGACCATCTAGATATCATTTAATCAAGCCTATAAGCGAACAGACGTTGATTGTGTATTGGAGCTCTTGACCTCTATTAGACTGATACACTGTCGATGTAAATGATTAATGACAGTTTTGTTCACAATGATGCTGAACATTTTGGTGGGGTTGAGCTGAGATTTTGTCCGATTGATCCAATGCAAACGGCCTGTGGAGCCCCGCATGGAACTTCAACAGCTCCCCCTCTATTTCTGCAGGAGCTCTAAACCTCCTATCACAGATCATCAGCTTCGCCGCCCAAACGACGACAAGCATCAACTCGCTATACATTGATCAAAATGAGCCACCAACGGTACCCGTCCCACGACCCGATAAAAGAACCACACGCCATATCCTTAAAGGTTCTAAGGTAAAGCATCCTATCCACCAGGCACACCTCCCAACCCAAACAGTAGCTCCCTGATCGAATCCCAAGACTAACACGATCAAGACTCTCCAGACCCTCCCTCGTCGTCCAATACCCCGTCCAACCACCAAGAGCAATACCCCCAACAACCACAACAACCCAGCCCCCCTCCTCCGAAGCTTCCCTCGCCTATACACGCTCCGACACAAACCCCGACCCCTTCATCCTCTCCCCCGCCGTCAGCCTCCCACTCTCCTTCGGCTCAGCCTTCGTAGGCGAAACCTTCAGCTGCACCCTCTGCGCCAACAATGACCTCGACGCACCCGAAGCCGGCGCCGCCGCCCCTTTACAAAAACACATCCGCGACGTCCGAATCGAAGCGGAGATGAAAACCCCCGGCGCTTCTTCCACCGTGACCAAGTTGAACCTCCTCCCTGCTGACGACGTGGGCTCGTCGTCGGGCGTGGACCTCAAGCCGGGAGAGACGTTGCAGAAGATCGTGTCGTTTGATTTGAGGGAGGAGGGGAATCATGTGCTTGCCGTTACGGTGAGTTATTACGAGGCGACGGAGTTGAGCGGGCGTACGAGGACGTTTAGGAAGTTGTATCAGTTCATATGCAAGTCCTCGATGATCGTGAGAACGAAGGCGGGGCCGTTACGGAGAGTGGGCGAGGAAGGCGAGGAAGGCAAGAGCGGTGGGCCTAGGAGCCGGAGGTGGGTGCTCGAGGCGCAGCTGGAGAATTGCAGCGAGGATGTGATCCAGTTGGAGAACGTGCTGCTGGATCTGAGGGATGGTCTGGAGTATAGTGATTGTAATTGGGAGATGGGCGGGGTGCCGCGGCCGGTTTTACATCCGAGCGAGGTGGAGCAGATTTGTTTTGTTGTGAGGGAGAAGGAGGGTGCTAGTGTGGTGGATGAGGCGGATGGGAGGACGGTTTTTGGGACGTTGAGTATTGGGTGGAGGGGGGAGATGGGTAATAGAGGATTCTTGAAAACGGGGCAACTTGGATCGCGGAGCTTGAGGCAGTCCAGGTAGGCGGCGCGTTTTGGTTGGGGCGAGGAGATGGCAGAATGGTCTCATATTTTTTGATGTTATGATGAACAGGTCATGATATACCGTAGACCGTACGCAGCGTTGAGATATCTTGTATCAACATTATTCTATTATTCTATTGTAATGGGGATTCATGCTAGTCCCCTAGTTCGTGATATCTTAGATGCGCAGCAACTGCAAAATGTGGGATCTTATATCCACATTGAGGACATATCTCACAACCGCTAAACTCATCACCCACGGGCTCCCAATCCTCCATCTCATCGTCATAACCACTCGGAGGTGGTCCTCCCTGCACTTCTTTCGGCGATGGTTGGATCCGGAATGGCCGCAATACTTCATCCTGCGTCTTGAACATAACCGAGATATCCCTCCCTATCCCAGCCCCATCATCACTGCCGGCCAAGACCATGTTGGCAGCACAGATGTTCAGAAGCATAATGTCCCACTTATGGTCCCTTCCAGTCGGGAACTTCTTTAGTAGCGGTAGGACAGCCTCGGAGACGAGGCGGTGAGTCAACTCGTCAAGGTCCTCCTTTATCCCGAAGGCGAACGCCGGCAGCGGCCCGGAGCGGGAGATGCGTGAGAAGTAGGACTGATCGGCCGTTATCGGGGCATTTATCGAGAGCCGTAACGTCCTCGGCCGGGCGATCCATCTTTGCGTCGATGGTCTGTGGGGATTAGTGTCGTCGGTGATGAGATCTACCCGCATCCGGCGGAGCAGGGATTTGGAAATCTTGTGGAGCTCTTTGGTGATGGTGTCTAGATTATCAAGGGGTTGTTTATAGGTGTCTTCGATGCTAATCTGTGTAGGAATGTCGCTTGCGCTCTTCACTTCGGTGTCATCCACGCCGTGGAGTAGCGCCCACGCCCTATCGCCGGTTCCCCTTTCGGCACCAGGGCCTCCGAGTATGTTTTCAAGCACAGCCGGCGACATCCCTGGATATTTGCGGACTTCGCCGGCTGTCAAGGGACAGTCGTGGGACGTGGGCTCGGGAGGAGGTAAGTCGGGTCTTAGCTTCATAACGAGAGCTCTTGCGGCCTTCGAGCCGATGTACGGCACCTGACGGAGAACGTGACGGTCCACGAAAGCGGTGACGTCTTCCTCTTTAAGAGCAAGGAGTGTAGTTTGGTTTCTGGGTTTGTTCTTGTTCCCTGCCATTTTACTAAGGATCTTGTTCGTGGAGATGCCACAAGTGGACGTAAAGCCGAAGTCGTTCTCCAGCTTCATCCTCAGGTAATATGCTAGATGAGAACCGAGTAAGAGTCTCACGCTGAGGGGGTCGCTCATGTCTATGGGCTCATCCGAGAAGCGCTCTACGCAGCCGGCGAATCTAGTTAGGTCACATAGGAAGCCTGTTTCGGGATCATGTTTGGAAAGGAAGAAAAAGGTTGACGAAAGTGATGCACGGTTCAGACAAAACATGTTGTAGTCGATGATGTCCGTCACATCTATAAGGGTGTAAGTGACAGTTGTTTCATAAGTAAATCAGACAACCCACCCATAAAGACCTCATCAAGACCAAGCTTCTCCACCTTTCCATTCCAAGAGTGGGATCTGAGCATGGCATAGAGCTTCTTGCTCACATCCCGAAACGGGGTCAAGTCTTCGCCATCGATGATGACGATATCAGGGCACACTTTCTTAGCGGCGGAGATCTGTGAGAGCTTGGCAACTCCACGGCCTCGAGCGACGTAGTTGCATGTCGCCAAGATACCCTTTTGCTTGACGCCGACCGGTAAGGACTTGAGGGCTGGATTCTGATTCTCGAGAACGGAGGCGTAGAAGCAGTCATAGTCCTAGGCAGGTGTGAAATTAGCTCGAGAAATCCCTGGGACTAAGGCGAGCATATCGTTCAAGAAAACTCGGGGAGTACATATGGATGATGTCTTTATTAAGGGCCATCTTACAAATTGAAGGATAATTCGATCATTCTTCCTTTTCGGCGGCTTTGGCGGCGGCGGATCCATGCCGTCGGCGTCTGGAAGTTCTTCGTGTTATGAGCCCGGATTCACTCATGGTAGAACGAGCTGAGGTGATGGGCTCAGGCGGTCTTGATCTGCGCTAGAATTGCGACGACCAACCAAATTGATCCGATCGTTCTTCATTGCCAGGCACTATTATGTGCTGCATTTAGCACTAGTTTAGCACTGTTGATGGAGCAGAAGAGCCCAGCCCTCAATGTGCTGGGTACCAGATCCAGGCCTCCATCGTCAAAATTCCCCTACAACAATGATCCCAACCGTACTAAATCTACGAAGTAATCATATCAAGTCCCAGGAAAAATAGATCCGGTATGAATACTATGCGTGAGAGCGACTTGGTCAAAGGGTATCGGGTATTCCAGAGACGACCTAATCAGGCTATAGAATAAGATCTGAAGGAACTGAGAACAGAGATTCTGGATGGGAAGACCATCAAATCGACAACAACTTCCTCGCCGGTTTCCTCGGACTCAACTTTACTCGCGTAAAAAATAACTTACAAAAAAAGGAGTTTTATTGTGTACAATAACCATTTGTCAATGTCTTGATCCAGAAGGCATTAATCAATTCCAATAACCGAGTCTCCAATTATTATTGCGGCATCGCAACTAAGCATCCTAGCATCCCAGCAGCCTGGTTACCCTCCTCTTGGTCACTGTGCCGTGAGCCGAGTGGCGAATACAAAGACATTTCAAATACCAGATACGCTTGCTTCGGGATGGGGGCCCGGTGAATGTTGGAGGATGTTGGAGGCAGGATAAGTGCCTCCACGTCAAAATGATACGTGATTAGATCGAGACTGGGCTCCCTCAATATCTCCACACAGTTATTACACAAGAAGCACTCGAAAAACTGATGGGATATCTCTCAGGAATATTGCCAAGGAGAGCTAGTCTGGAGACATCCCTCGCTAAACTTCTCCCATAGAGGAAAGAGGCACAAAAGCCAAGTCCGCTGGGGGACGCAGCCTGGCTAAGATTTCAAGTCTTCGGTGGGCGAGAGAGAAGAGGGATATGCGAAGAAAGCCTAACTTACCCTTTGAGGTTAGTCCCTCTTGTGTTACGCTTCACTAATGTATGTCTCGTAAATTAGTCGTAATGAATTCGGGATTTCCGAGGAGGATGGCTGGACGCGGGAATATCGTCAACCAAGGCCATGGCAGATCAAGCCCTCCAGCTCAGAGCATACAAGGAGTGAGAGACGGGAGTACCGCATCCTCAATCCCTACAGACTAGACTATATTCGAACTAACGTCACGAAGACGAATGTGTTGGGGATAGAGGGGAGGCGGTCAAGTGATAATGGGGGGATCAAGACTTGTGTGGCCCAGTGTTGTGAATGCAGGCTCCAGAGTAGGGCTGGTCCCATACATATCGATACCAACACGTGAAGGAAATGGACTAGGTTCCGCTGTATCCCCTGTCCATGGATTTTGTGGGAATCGGTCTTGATTCCTATCTGTCATCAGTCTCCTGGCAGTAAAGCCTGGACCAGATTGGGGCTGGCGGGAAATCACTAAATAGATGGATTGGCCCAACCGAGGTCTTTTTCTTCCGTTTTCTTTTCTTTTCTTTTTTCTTTCTTTCTTTCTTTCTTTCTTTCTTTCTTTCTTTTTCTCTCTCTCTATTTTCTTTCTGGCTCTTTAGGCTTCATGGAGGTGGGCTTCATTGATACTGCTATGCTATTTAAGAGAGGCTTGTTCGCGTTGAATGTTAGTGAAGGCAAGCAACATTGTGGTGATCTAGTAACACTTTTCGTGTAATACGAGGCAGACCAAGTAGGAATGCATGGAGCCATTCAACAAGATTCGCTAGTTAGTCCAGGGCTGTTGCATCTACAGTATTTCAAATATTTCAACATCGACTTGCTCCGGCGAGCCATCGAATCCAACCGGAGCGCAGCCGCCATTCGGAATAATAGAGCCGCCATTGACGCCAGGGGGTTCCTGTCTGTGATGAGCCTCCGTCGGATTGGGACAGGACACAGACTTGGCCTGGGCAATATTGGCAATAATTGTCAGCCTCTTTTGGGGAATGGGCTTTGGCAATCAGTCACCAGGGCTTTGGTTTCCGAGTCCCGGCTGATGGGGAGGCCGATGGATGGATGGATGAATGGATCCCCTCCCACCCAGCACCCATGTCCTTCTCTTCCTCTCATTTCTCTTCGAAAGGCGGGGTTGTTCTGGCTTGCTGTTGGCAATAGCCGCCAAAACCAGTCAACACACCCAAACAGCCGCCCGCCTCGAACCATCATTGGCGACGATCCATGCCACTTCCGGCCAAGACCGGATCTGGTTGGCGCTTGCGACCATCACCCTGCATGCCACTAATATCGCTGGTCCCCTGCACGATCCTCACCCAACCATAGGCCAGGAATGGCAATTCGCTGAGGTTTTCCGTTGTGCCCTTTTTCTCTCGGTTGTCACCCTGACCACTGGCGACATTCGAGCAGGCGCCGATCACTCCAGGGCCCAGGCTCGAGGTTGAATGGGTCAAACTCCCGCCCTTTCGTTTTCTCCCCCTCGAGACCACGGTCCCTTTTGGGGAATAAAATATGTGGAGCCTGTGGGATCCTTCGGTCGCGTCTAGGAAGCACGAATTGAGGCCTTGGGACGCTGGGGTGCCAGTGCGGCACCATCTCTTTTTCTCGTCACATCGCGGTCTCTGATGAGGGAGCCTGGGATGGATCAAGTCCGAGTCACTTTCTCCTGGCAATTTCACTCAATTACTCTCTCTTTTTGCTCCCTTAACTATGTAGCGAAGCGGCAGGGTAGGCGAGCACACCAATTACGAAATAAAGAGTATAAACAAGAAATACATTAGATGATTCGAGTGAGAATGTTCACACCACGATATGCAGCATGCAGCATGCAGCATGGTCAATGCCACCCACCCTTTCCCTCGAGGATACTCGGATCCTTCGCACCCCGCGAGCGTCAATCAAGTGCCTTCTGATTTTTCCCAAACCCACAGAGTGTGTGACAGACCCAGGGTCGTGAGGGGTCGACTGTTAGTCTGTTTTCCTTCTTTTGTTTCTTAAATAGCCGCCGAGTCCCCCTTCCATCTCGTCTGTCCTCTTCGCCCCCAATTCCTGATCTGAATTGCTATTATTATTATTATTATTATTTTAGGGTTTGATCTTAGGATTCGGGTCTGTTGATCAGCCTGTCCTTTATTTTTATCGGATTGTCATACCGTGGCTTCGACGTTGCTGGCTGTTGGTTTTGGCTTCTTCCACTTTGACCCAACAGCACTGCTCAGCCTCCGCTTCCTTCGGTCGCCCTGCCCGCCTCTTTGTTCGTTGACGAGTCATCACTCTCCTCTTATTTTAATACGAGGTGTTATAAGGGTTTTCGTCCCCCCAGTTTGATCAGCCCGTCACTGGCACATTCCAACTTCCACGTCGAAAAAGTCTCCGGCCAATTTGATACTCAACCCCCTTCGCCGCCATGGCTTCTGAACCAAGTAAGCCGCGGAGGCCAACCCTCCAGATCAACACTACCCAAGTTCCTCATTCCAAAATATCCTCCTCGAGGAAAATTGTCATGGTCAATCCAAAGGACCCGACCGCTTTCAATACGCTATCCAATGTCTACGCCACCGTCATCGACCGCAAGACCCCCGTGCAAGCGGAACCTCTTACCGCCATCAAGACGCGGCGACCGCTTCAGATCCAAACGGTGGGACTCAAACCCACCGAGGATACCAAACGGACCGTCACGCCCTACATCCCCTATGGACCGACATATCCCGAGACGCCTCTCACGGCGCATCCAAAGTCTCCCATGAACAACCCCGAGTTCGTTTTTCCGAGCACAATGACTAGCACTCCTCCCCTCTCTGCTGGCCCAGTCGACCCCAACACTCCATGCTTTTCCTTTGCGCCTTCCGACATGGCGAGGAAGCTCAGTCTTAGCAACAACGAGGCCACCACACCATGTCTAACGGCAGTGCCTACAACTCCGCGTCAAGGAAGATCCGGCCCCATCTACAGGGCCAACCCGCCACCCTATACCCACCCTCGATCTCTCCACAGCATCCTCCGCAACTCTCCTCTCCCACCCTCTAGTGCCCGTATACCGCCCTCGCCGCGGAGACAATCCCTACGTCTGCAAGAGAGGGCGGCGAAGCGCGTCGGCTACAACAGCCCTCTCGAACAAACAATCGTTAATAGCAAGTACATATTTTCGCACGTTGACCTCCTTTCCGAGGATGCGTCGCCCTCGCCCATGTCTCCGGACCCCATCCCTCAAGTCCTGCCTACAGTCGAGGTTGAAATACCCTCTAGTGGTTGCGGCGGCGAGACGAGGGATGGCGGGATGACTCCGGGCCCTTTGGAGGATATGAGGCGCAAGATGGCCGGTCTCGGAACCTCCTCGCCTCTTACGGCCTCGGCGGGTATCCGCAAGCGAAAGAGGAAGGAAAAGAGGCGCCACTGGACTTGGACTATCAACCAAGATGACGACCCGGATGAAGAGGTCGGCGGTGCCATCGCGGCCCTTCGCGCTGCTGAGGCGGCTTCAAAGGCCAAGGATGCTACCCTTACGACGCCGCTAAGATCCGTGGCTTCGGCGACTCACTCCTCGGTCTACACTCAGCCAACCATTTACGTCTCCGACTCGACGCCTAGTCTCTGTAGCCAGGAGGACTCTGGTCCCGAGCGCGAGGACGTCGAAATGTCGGATTCGAGTGGCTTCTTGTCTGCGAATAGCAGCCGGTCCGTGACTCCTCACGAGATGGAGTTGGATGAGCTGACGCCTCTGGTGCAGACTAGCCGGTCGGGCTTTTCGGCGACGAGGGTCACGAGGGCGGCGAGTCTTGCGCGGAGTGAGGCGAGCGAAGCGGATGAGGACCGGAATGGTGAGAGGAAAGATACGCCTATACCGCCGGACCTTGTGTGACATCGTAAGACAGTGTCCCGTTTCGATTGCGATACGGACGTTTCTTTTGCTCTCTTTCATTTTTCTTCTCTATTATTCTCAGCGTATTGTTTTAGTTTACCATCTTGCATTTTTTTCCCACTGAGGATTGTTGTTTCACTTGGCTTTCGCAAGGGAGGAGGGTGCATTCTCTGTATTATATCTTGATGTATTTAGCGAATTTCTCTTGCATTTTAGAGATGGAGTCTTCACGAAGTCATGAATTTGGGAGCTTGAGGATCGAGGTCAGGATGGATTGGATTTTCTGCGATTGGTTGCGAGGATTAAATAGGGCTTCGACATAGTTTAGCACAGACTGAAGAGCATATATTCACTTGAACTCTTGAAATAACGTCAATCAAGATCAATGAGAAACTAAATATTTAAGCATTGAATCAACCAAAATCAGAATTGTATGAATGTTTAATCAATCTCGATCTTAGACTGAGTTGAAATCATTTCTTAACCCTCGATCTCGTCCATATTGTGAACTTCGTTTTCCCCACACTAGCTTATCGATAAGGCACCCTAAAAGGTCTGGCAGTTATATCCAAATGCCATCAGCTGTGAAATTACCCATGACACTTGACAATTTTTGGCCGACCCAAAAAAAAAAAGTGGGAAACCGGCAGGAAAAAAAATTAAGAAAAAAAAAAATATTTTGCAGCCCACCGCCTTCAGCAGAGGGGCCGGAAGTTGAGAGGAAGCCTCCAACAACACCTCAACTTCAAGACCGTAGAAGCGCACAACGCAGGCCAATTCCAAGATGGCCAGCCCGACGCTTCAAGAAAAGCTTGACAAGATCAAGTCCCCCGGTCTTCAAAGCCAACAAAAGGTAACGGGTTTAACCACTTACACCCAAAGTCCGCCATGGTCCTTGGAGCTAACTGGGCCGCAGAACTCTTTGATCCTCGAAGCTGTCGAGGCTACGTTAAAAGAGCAAAAGACACCCCAGACCGCCACGAGCTACTTCGCCGCCCTCCTGGCTCTCCTAAACCAACCGAACAATGCAAACAATACCGAGATCCTCACTTCCGTAGTCTACCTCCTCGACGTCGTCACGCCTTTCGCCCCGCAGCCCCTCCTCCGGGCCAAATTCACCCAGATCCTCACCGTTCTCGCCCCCTTACTACAGCGCAAAGATGCCGAAGCCATCCTCCTCCGGTCCTCGATCGGGTGTCTCGAGTCGCTCCTGCTCGCCCAGGACTCATCTGCCTGGGAGCTGTCCGTGTCCCAGATCGGGCCTCGAATGGCCGTCTTCGACCTTCTGAACCTGTCGCTGAACCCGAAGCCCAAGGTCCGCAAGAGGGCGCTAGATGCATTGAAGCATGTCCTCAAGACGCCGCCTCCCAGCCCTTCGCTCGACCACCCCGCCTCCGACATGTGCGCGCATAGCGCCATGAAACACCTAGAAAACCTCGCCGAGGCCGCTGCCCGACAGAGGAAACACAAAAACTCTACCGATCAGGACCCGGCTCTCGTACATGCTTTGCAACTTATCAAGGCTATCGCGAGCTCGAGCGGTGGTTGGCCGAGCAAGCAGATCGAGCCGCTCTGCGAGCTCCTGCTGCGCATCGCCAAGTCTGGAAACGAGCATATGACCATGGCTACTTTTGACATTTTCGAGATGATCTTTTCTGGTATGGCCGATGAGGTGTCCTCTTCCAAGCTCCCGCGCCTGATGGAGATTATTTCCGAGCTGCAACCTGCGCCGAACGATACTCAACTCGTGCCCCCGTGGTTGGCCATTCTATCGAGGGGTTACGACGTGTCTGCCCAGGTGGAACCCGATGAGACTTTCCAAAAGCTTCCTGACCTCTTCACAATGGTGTCGAAGTTCCTCCAGTCTCCCTCCCAGAACATCCGCATCTCTGCTTCGGAGTGCCTGGTGTCTTTCATGCCCACTTGCGTTCCAAGGCAGGTCATCCTCGAGCCCTCCATCTACGACCAGAAAATCCTCGAGAAGATTGCCAAGCAAGCGGAATCGCTTCTGAGTGTTCAGTACCAAGCCGCGTGGTTGGAGACCTTCAGCGTTCTCGGCGCCATGTACGACTCGCTGCGGTGGGCGGCGTACCCCATCATGCTGAACATCACGAGGCTCATAGGCGAGATCAGGGGCAACGACTCCTTCCACAAGAAGAAGCAGGCTGACGAGGTCATCGGAAAGGCCGTCCGTTCCATGGGCCCCGAGGCCGTTCTCTCCGTCCTTCCCCTAAACCTCACCAAGCCTGTCAAGGGCCAGCCCGGACGAGCTTGGATGATGCCCATCCTCCGCGACTACGTGAGCAACACGAACTTGGCGCACTTCAAGTCTGAAATGGTGCCACTTAGTCAAGCCATGTTCCAGCGGGTCCTCGACCATGGCCAGGCCGAGAAGACGATGGAGGTCAAGATCTTCGAGACCTTGGTCAACCAGGTTTGGTCCATCCTTCCGGGCTACTGCGACCTTCCTCTTGATTTAACGGAGGCGTTTGACCAGGGCTTCGCCGAGATCCTGGCGAACATTCTATATCAGCAGGTTGACTTGAGATTAGATGTCTGCAGGGCGCTTAGGATGCTCGTAGACTCGAACCAGGCAATCGCTTCTATCGAGGAGGAGGAAGACGACTTGATTCTTCAGAGCCGCGTAACCAAGGCCCAAGCGAAGGCGAACCTCGAGTACCTGGGCACCTTCGCCGCCAATATGTTGGCGGTTTTGTTCAACGTCTACACACAAACTCTACCTCAATCTCGCGGCCCTATCCTACAAACAATCAACGCGTTCCTCAGCATAACCCCCAACAGCGAACTCATGGAAACCTTTGACCGGGTTTCGAAGCTCCTCGCCGCCGAGCTCCAACAAGAGCCTCCCAAGGAGAAGCCCAAGGGCCAGAAACAGGAGGACAAGATGCCCTCTACGAGCAACACTCTAATGGACCTCGTCATCACCATGTCTCCTTACCTCCCCCGAGATAGCTACAGCGCCCTCTTCGAGATCGCCGCCGTCGTCATCGCCAGGGAGGCCGAACCCCAGCTGCAGAAGAAGGCATACAAACTCATCCCGCGACTTGCCGAGTCCGAGATCGGCAAGGCCGCCCTCCAAGAACGCAACGGCGAGCTTCAGGCCCTCCTAATCGCCAATTCTGAAAAAGTCTCCGCCCCCGCGAGGCGTGAAAGGCTCGCAGCCATCTCTGCCCTCATCCCCTTCATCCCCGGCACATCCCTTCACTTCATCCCCCAGATCCTGAGCGAGGTCGTCATCTGCTGCAAGGAGAACAACGAACGCGCGCGAGAAACCGCCTACAGCCTGCTCGTCCAGATGGGTAACCAGCTCGAGACCCACAAGGGTGCCGTCGTGGACAACAGCAAGGTATCCCACATGCCCGACGACGCGCCGCCCGTGACGGCCAACATCGAGGAGTACTTCACCATGGTGAGCGCCGGTCTCGCCGGTAGCACGCCGCACATGATTTCGGCGTCCATCACGGCGCTGAGCCGTATTCTCTACGAGTTCCACGAGCAGCTGAGCGCGCAGACGCTCACGGACCTCGTGGAGACGATGGACCTGTTCCTCACGTCCAACAATCGCGAGATCGTCAAGAGCGTGCTGGGGTTCATCAAGATCTGCGTGCTCCGCCTGCCGCAGGACCTCATGCTCCCCCGCATGCCCACGTTGGTACCCAACTTGATCGTCTGGAGCCACGAGCACAAGGGGCACTTTAAGGCCAAGGTCAAGCACATTGTCGAGCGCATGATGCGCCGCTTCGGTTATGATGTCGTGCACGATAACTGCCCCGAGTCGGACAGGAAGCTCGTCGTTAACATCCGTAAGACTAAGGAGCGGACGAAGCGCAAGAAGGATAGTGCGCGCGAGGGCGGCGCTCAGGGTGAGGAGGGTGAGAGCGGTGATGAGGAAGAGCAGCAGGATAGGAAGTTCGACAACGAGTATGACGAGGCGCTATACAGCTCCGACTCGTCGGACGGCTCAGATGCCGAGGGTGACGAGGGTGCGAACCGCAACCGGAACAAGGGCGCCAGGAACAACAGCAGGAGAGAAAAGGGCAGTCGGGCCTACATCATCGAGGACGAGGACGAACCCCTCGACCTTCTCGACAAGCGCGCCCTCGCCAACATCTCCACGACGAAGCCCGTCCGCATGCGCCAGCCCACCAAGTCCAAAGCCAAGTTCGACCTCGACGGCAAGCTCATCCTCGGACGGGACGACGAAGGAGCAGACGCCATGGACGTCGACGACGCTTCGGGCGCTGGCGGCGAGTCCGGTGTCGGCGCTTACGTTGCCGCCCTCAAGGGTAAAGATGCCGCACGGAGGATGCGCGGCGGGAAGCTCAAGTTTTCGAATAAGAGGGGCGGGGGAGCGGATGATGAGGATGAGGATGAGGAGATGGATCGGGGGGATGCTATGGCTGTGAAGGAGAGGCTGAATAGGTCGCCGAGGGGCGGTAGGGGTAGGGGTCGGCCGTTTAGTGGTGGACGAGGACGGGGTGGACAAGGGCATGGAG
>SJVG01000831.1:0-16824 GCA_034774675.1 Scedosporium minutisporum
CCCCTCGCCCCTGCCCCTTCCAAGCGCTCACCCCTGGCAGGGAAAAGACCTGACCAGACCACATCTGGTGGAGAAGGAGTATTAGTGGTTCGTACTTGTACATATTTGCTTCCCAACATCTCCACCTGGTCTGGGCTTCTGGGGGGTGTCGACTCGAGAATGTACGAAGTATTAGTGTCGGCGAGCGGTAACACAGCTAGGCAGGTAAGATGATTGAGGTATGGAGGAAGTATTGCTGTAATATTACTGCTCTCAAATCTGGCCCTGAGCATTGTCCTCTTTCTTGTAATGTACTCGGAGTACGGGAACACAAATTACCCCATTCGGTGCCGCATAATATTACCCCTCCAGCCCTCTCTTTCCATCCCAGCGAGCGGCCTCCTCCACCTCCACTGTCCTCTCTTGATCTGCCCTTGCCATTGCCATCGTACTTCCATTCCCACCATTATTACGTATGGTGTACTCTTCCTCCTTTCTCCCTTGTGACCACGACGAAAACGAAAATCTCTAGAAAAGGCTTTTGTCAGAGACACTAGCTCCCTTCTTTCCGAATTTAACTAGTCCACACCCGCCCAAGCTACCGTCCTCCTTTCACATCAAGCCAGACCACCCTTAACTTCCCTCCCTCTCCATCCCGAGGCGGGGCCTAGCCAGCAACCGAGTGTTGAGAGGTCCCTCCTCCCTGCCTGGCACCCTCATTGCTCCCCACCTTCTTCGAACACCTCCGAATAGCTACCGACGCCGTCTTCCGTTTAGTGCCAACTCCCTCGATTGCTCTCCGGTGTCATCTCGTATATTCTGTGTCGACACTGCCGCAGCTCTAGGTGGGCTAAGACAACCATCGCTGGGTGAAATAGCCCCGCACGCATCCGCCCAGTCGACCGGGACCGACGTTCACGACAGCGACGTTTGAATCATTCACCATGACGGAAAAGCCATCAGTCCTTATTATTGGAGGGTTGGGATATGTCGGCCGTTTCCTTGCCCTTTACATCCACAATAATGACCTTGCCTCCGAGGTGCGAATAGTCGACAAGGTGCTCCCCCAGCTGGCGTGGCTCCCGCCGGAGTTCAAGGATGCCTGCTCCCCGGACAAGTTTATGCAAGCTGATGCAAGTAGAGAACGTGAGTGCGGCCTATCTTGCCCTCCTATGAATCTTGCATCAGCCAATTCCTCCGCCCCAAATCAACTCGCTCCCACCTGCGAAACTAGACTCAAAACGTGTCACAGCGACTTGATCATGGGGTTTTAAGTTATACCGCTAACGAACCACTTTTATTTGCCATAAAACAGAAGCATTGGAGAGAATATTTGACCGCGCCGATGGGAAGTCTTGGGACTACGTTTTCAATTGTGGCGGTGAGACTAGATATTCCCAGGAGGATGAGGTTTACAGGATACGCTCTCTTGGCCTGTCGGTCGCGCTAGGGAAGGAAGCGGCGAAACGCAACGTCAAGGCTTTCATCGAGCTCAGCACTGGGATGGTATATAAGTCAGACTCGACGCCAAGCAAGGAGGGCGACAAGTTGAAACCCTGGAGCAAAATTGCTGTTTTCAAGCTGAAGGCTGAGGAGGAGTTGGCTAAGATTGAGGGGTACGTGACCAAGCCATTTCGACATTTCGACCGCATCTTTTGCACGCGTGCAATGTCCTTTTTTACGTGAATATGCTGACCCAAAGAACTCACTTTCAGTCTCAACTTGGCCATCGTTCGGCTGGCTCATGTATACGGTCCTTATGCATCTCAATGGGTTGCCACGGGCCTTTGCATTGCTCGAGTCTACCAGTCCCTCGAATCCGAGATGAAGTGGCTGTGGACCAAGGACCTACGAACCAACACTGTGCACATCCACGACGTGACGCGAGCTATATGGGCTGTTGCGAAGTGGTACGCCGAGGGCAAGGCGAACTGGGACAGCAAGACAATGGGCCAGACTCCTATCTTTAACGTTGTCGACAACGGCATCACGACGCAAGGCACCATGGCCGAGATTGTTCGCGAGATCTTCAAGATCGAGACCGGTTTCCAGGGCCAGCTTGTCAGCACCTTTGCCCGGCTAAACATGGACAGTGTAGTGGACGATATCAACGACGAGTTGCTTGGACCGTGGGGAACTCTACTAGAGGAGGCAAAAATCACACGCCCAGGTCCTCTCACACCTTTCATGGAAAAGGAACTACTCAAAGATACAGACTTGAGTATGGACGGAAGCCGCCTAGAGGGGGTTCTTGACTTCAAATACGAGAAGCCCACAATCACCAAGGAGCTCGTTGAAGAAGTTATCGAGAGTTACAAGAAGATGAATTGGTGGCCCTGATCGCCGCATTCATCAACAGATGGGCTACCTAGAGACAGGTGCAGACAACTCATCCTCCTCTCAAGGTCTAGGCATGACCTTTCCCGGGCCAATATCCGAGGCATCGTAGGTTGCGCTACCGTTCCTCGCTTTTGTCTCTGTCAGCTCTTTATCAGGTATTTCTGGGCCTTTCGATGGGCGGCTCCTAATGATTTTTATGCTCGTCCCTTGAGACCGACGTTTGTCGAACCTGTATTATTACGATATCCTCTTGTCAGACTGAGACTCCGGGAGAAAGTGAGGAGGGGGAGGGAAAAAAAAAATTGGTGAAAAGAAGGCGAGGGGAAACTCAAGTCAGGATAGGAGGAGGACATTGCTCAACGAGACATTTAGCGTGGTGAGAGGAAATACTTCGCTCCACCTCAAACGACATTGTTGTGCGGATACATATCGATTTCAGCCTAACATATAGTTGGTTTCTTTTTTTACTCTTCACATAAACTAGATATCAATCTTAGCATTTTCTCCGTGTGGTATTTTTGACATACCTCGACTTGTGCCATATATCATAGAGTCATAGCCAAATTACACTCAAGGTGAACACACACACATAACTTGGTCGAAGAACCATGCAACTGATCGAAAGCTTTCTATTGTATATATTCGAGGATGAGAATACACAGATCCCGTCACCGCCTCGGCGAACCGGGGGTTTTTGGGGCCGGGGGGGTTAAAAGTAAAATAAAAAAAATGGAAAATGATGCTATCCCTTACATTCTCAACAGACCCTGACCAGTCAAACCACACCACCACCCTTTCCCCTTCCCATTTTTTTTCAGGCAAACCCGCATGTCCATGCTTTGCTGCATTCTCATCGTATGACAAGACAAAAGGTTGTCTCTGGAAGAAAAACTCCGGAACATGGAGGGTTGGGAAAAAACAAGTGAACAACAAAAGGTGAGCTTTCATTCTCTTTTTTTCCTCTTTTTTTCCTCTTTTTTTGTTGCATGATTTTTGGTTTGGAACAAAAGGAAAATTTTCGCAGCGCGCCTTGCCCCATGAGTTGTTTTCCAGAAGAACAGAAGAAAAAAAAAGAAGGCCCTAAAACACATTATTATCCATCCCCAAAAGGATTTAACAAAAAGTTCACACTCTTCAAGCTAGAAGAGGTCTTTGTGATCTCTCTCATTTTTTTTCCTTTTGTTTAGAGGGACAGCTCCTTCTTTATCTTGGCAATGGCAAGACCGGGGTTAAGACCCTTGGGGCAGGCGCGTGTGCAGTTAAGAATGGTGTGGCACCTGTAGAGGGCCATGTTGTCATTGAGGTTCTGTCTCCTCTCGGCTGTCTTCTCGTCTCGGGAGTCGGCGAGCCAGCGGTAGGACTGGAGGAGGATGGCGGGGCCGAGGTACTCCTCCGAGTTCCACCAGTACGAGGGGCACGAGGTCGAGCAGCAGGCGCAGAGGACGCACTCGTCGAGACCGTCGAGGCGCGCGCGTTCTTCTATCGATTGACGGTATTCCTTGCCCTGTAGGTGCGGGGTTTAGTACAAAGTGACTTTGATTTTAGGGGGCACGCGAGCTGGGGGGAACCCCTCTCTAAGTGCTGAGATTCCTTTGGGCCAACTTACATCAGGAGAGGGAGTAGTGCGGAGGAGAGTAGGCTTGATGGACTTGAGTTGAGCATAGAAGTGGGTGAGATCGGGGACAAGGTCACGAATGACGTAGGTGTGAGGGAGAGGGTAGATCTTGACATCCTTGCCATCATCGGGGATACGGCCTTCCAACCCATGTTAGCTTTCGTTTCTTCAAGTCTGAAGCGAGAAACAGGCCATTCCGTGGGCCAATGGGTTTATAGATTGAAGCTTACAAAGGCACGCGAGGTGGTTCTGGCCGTTAATGTTCATGGCACAGCTTCCGCAAATGCCCTCACGGCAACTCCTCCTGAAGACGAGCGAGGAATCCTGCTCATCCTTTATCTTGATGAGGGCGTCGAGCACCATCTCTCCCGTCTCGTTGAGGTCAAGCTCGTAGTTCTGGAGACGCGCCTTCTCGGTGGCGTTGTTAGGGTCCCAGCGGTAGACCTGGAAGGTCCTCATCTTCTTGGGCTTCTCAACCTTGGGGGGGTCGTTGACGGTCGCCATGGTCCTAGCAAACATGGACGCCGCTGGTCGGAAGGCAGCACCAGAGAGCTGGGCGCCGAGCACCCGAGAGGTGGTAGAGCGGAGAGCGGCCATTTTTGTGTGTGTGGGCGATTAAGAGCGAGGGAGGGGAGAGAGGGCAATTGCTGCGAAAGAAAGTTCTCACGGGAACCTAAAGGACCGGAATATTGACCTTTGGGTAGCAACAAGAGCAATTGAGGGCTTTAGAACCGCCAATAAAGCCTGGGTGGTGGTGGGCGAGGGGGGTTGAGGAGCTGCTTAGCAAAAAGAGATCTCCAGAACCTGGCGAGAATTGGACGCTGGGGAATTTCAAGGTTGACGTTCCTTCCGATGCTTCATGACATTTGGAGACGGGTTTATCCTCCACCTCGGTTATAGCACCAAATCCACGACCAATCAACTTTGACTTATTGTCAATGATCCCGTGCGCGGTTCGCTTAGTCAGTCCGGAGCCTCGAGTTCAAGTGCACCCAAACGGAGACACGGACCTGGAGAAGAGACATGTGCTACTTGGCAAATGTACTTCGTACCTCCGGCTGTTCTTCGTGCGCCGTTCGCCCTAAAAGTTTGCTGGCGATGTCATCATCAATTGTCCAGTCTTGAATCAATAGGTAAAGAGAGTATACAATCTAGTCTTATTTCTACGAGGGAGTGGCCAATGGCTATAAAACCGTATTGTATGCGTAGAATCTAAGCATTGAAGTACAATTCGAGTATTGTTAGCACAAACTGCCGTACTCCCAGGAAATATCGGAACCTTTTGAGCGAGAGAGCCGAGGCTTTGTTCCAGTGATGTGGAGTCGTCGAAGTGACCCAAGAAGAACACCCACGACCCAAGACGAGTTAATAAATACCAGGGTGGATCTGGGAATGCCCCCCCCTATGATTTGGACGGTAAAGAGAGAAGGCAAGTGGTCCACCAAGACAGCTTCATGTCCTCAAAGACCCGGTCGTTCCCGATTTCGCGGGTCCGGATCGGCTGGCACGGAACCGGCTGGCAACACGTGTCGGGATTTCTACCAGCTGGCAATCATGACGACGATGATCTGTCCTTCGATCTCGATTTTCCAATGTTGCAATTTCCCTTGTGAACGACAAAGTTGCACAATATCATGTGCCAAGTAAACATTAGGTAATTGGAGCTCCAATGGACCCTTGAACGAATCAATTGTTCCAATCGTGGTCCCTTGCATCGAATTTTCCTCGAGATTGGTTCTTCACAAGAGTGCCGCTAGTGCTGGACTGGTCTTGAAATAGGATTCTAATTGTTGAGGAGTGGGCAGAAAAACAAAAGAGAAAAAAAATTAAGAGGTGAACTGATCGAGGGCCTCAGAGCTTCCCCTCTTATCACTGGTTACCGAGCAAACTCCGCGGAGAGCTCTGATTGCTCTCAACTTCTTTCTCCCCGCTGCGCATCTCCGACGACCACTCTCATCTCCGCGAAACATTACATTTGCGACCTTAGGATTTGATAATATCTAGCGCTTGATTTCTTTCCTTTCGTGATTACAGCGCGTCTCCCGATATCTTGTCGGTGTGGCTATGGCCACATTTGCGTCCCGGATAGCGAGAGTGTGCTATCGTCAACCTGGCCAAGGTATGCAGCGAGATCTCCCTCCTCGAGATACACATTGCGCGCCGCAAGCCCTCTTTCCTCTTCTCACTCTGTTCTAACACGTTTTGACCAACTCTAGGCTCGTTGTCGACGCACATCCGAACAAGTCTTAGCTACGACATGCCCCTACCCCCGCATACACACATCAGCGGCTGCACTCGATACCTCTCCTCCCAACCCATCGAGCCCCGATACAACTACGGCATCGCGGCCTCCTTCATAGCCAAGAACCACAAGTTCAACCCCGCGACCCACACCTACCAGTTCAACCCCTACCACCGCATCCAGCGCACGAAGAAATCCAAAAAGTCGCGCCCGGACAGCGGCCACGATGCCTTCTTCGTCAGCCGAATCGGCGATACGGGCGCCGTGGCCCTCGGCGTGACGGACGGCGTGGGCGGATGGGTCGACTCCAACGTCGATCCCGCGGATTTCTCGCACGCGTTTTGCGATTATATGGCTGCGCAGGCGTATTACCACGATATGGACCCGGAGCAGCCGAGGGAACTCCTCACGGCGCGGAGGCTAATGGAGAAGGGGTATAGTGACGTGCTGCATGATCGGAGCATCTCCGCGGGAGGAAGCACGGCTTGCGTCGCCATCGCATCGCCGGATGGGTGTCTGGACGTGGCGAATCTCGGCGATTCGGGATACTTGATCCTCCGGCTCAACGGCGTGCATGCCTACTCCCGCCCGCAAACACACAATTTCAACACGCCCTTTCAGCTCTCGGCGATTCCGCCCATCATGCTGTCGCGCATGGCCATGTTCGGCGGCCGCGGGTTCAGTGACATGCCCCGCGACGCAGACGTCACGCACAAGTGCCTCCAGCATGGCGACGTCGTTATCTTTGGCACGGACGGCCTCTGGGATAACCTCTTCAACCAGGACGTCCTACACATCGCGAGCCGGATCATGACGAGCTCCGGCGCCTGGCAGATGACCGAGTTCGGATCCATCCGCGCTGCTCCCGACCTCGCAAAGTATATCAAGCAGTCCCACGATGAGGTCAACGACACCTCGTCGCAACAGCAGCCCCGGACGCTCCAGAATACCCTCGCCGCATCGATCACGGCCGCCGCGAAGTCTGCTAGCTTGGACAAGAAGTCCGAGTCGCCCTTCTCCAAGTCCGTCAGGGAGGCGTATCCCCATGAGCGATGGGACGGCGGCAAAGTCGATGATATTTGTGTGCTCGTCGCCGTTGTCTGCGAGGACAAGGGCCCCCAGTCCCATCTGTAGTCCCCTCTTCTGCTCCCTCACCCTTTTCCAACCACCCTACGCATTAGGGCTGCGTTTGTGATTTTGTTCATCGAGCGATTCGTTTCTTTTCTTCGTGTTTTGGGTTAGATCTTTTTGTTTTTCCACCTTAGTTGGCAGGCTTTTCGCTTATCTCCATTTCCTTCTCTCCATGTCATATCATTATATCCATCTAATGAAAATCTGGGCAGTGTGGCTTTCTTTTTTTCTTTTTTTTTTTTCCTTTCCCTTCACCATTATATACTTAAACTGCCATCGCTGGCCCTTCTCATCCCTATCCCCAGCCCCTTGTCACCCACCTGTTGACATCTTCTCTTGCATCCACCCGGAGTTCATGGCCTTTTGCTTAAACCACTTGCATCACAATCATCAAAAGGAAGGGGAAAGAAAATAAAAAAGAAAGAAGCAGGGAAAATGTGGAAGAGGGGAGGAGTCTCGAAAGGGTAAAAAGAAAAGAATAGGATATCCATATAATCGAGGGGAGGTTATATCTCACTCATGTTTTCAACCCCATCTCAACTTTGTGTGACCCGAGACCCTCCCACCTGTAAAACCTCTTTGCTAGTTGCCGGTCTCATTTGCCCTCGCTACGGTTTTGCACGTCTCCACGTCATCTCTTTTGCCATTTGTTATGGATGCACGATGGTGGTTGACAAGACTCGAACCACAATGCCTTGTGGAGAATTCATCGGTATCTTCTGCAGTCGGCGTTTGTGGAGGTAGAGACAAACCTCGACAATCGAACCGCTCTCAAACGTCCGCTGCCCTGCATCCTGAGGACCCGGTCGCTGCACGAGTAAGCTAGCAACCGATGAGAAGTGAACCCTGCATATTGGCGGAGCCAGGTCGGTAACCCCGTTCTCCTGCCGCTGACCGGGAGCACCACATCCATCAATTGTTTGCTTCTGCAGGAAGCCGATTGTCAAAGCTCTCGTTGGCTCACTCAAGGCTCGTTTGTGCAATCCAAAGACCCACTGCTTTCAACGACTCTTGTTACCTACATCTCCTCCACGTTCACATCTGACGGAAGGTCTACGAGCGGGAACGTCTTGGATTCAATGTGTGGTATTGGTCTGCGGTATCAACTGTTTTATACACATGCAACCCATTCCCTAATGTACCACACAACACGAGCAGAGAAGGAAAAAAAAATTCAAATCGAAAGAAAAAAAAAGAGACCGCTGTAATTCCGTTTTTCCATGAGCCACGACAATCCGGTCCATGGCTATATGTACCATCCATTATTAATATACGGTATCCTCAACCCTCTAGACGCCTGCGCAAAAGAAATCACCGAACTGCATTCCATCCATCCATCCGCAAGTCGCTTTCATAACCTCTCAACCACTCACTCAGAAATGCCCTTAGTTCAAGTAGAACATGGCGGCAACAGTGACGAGGACAAGCGCGAAGGAAGAGGTGAGACGACCGCCGGCGCCGGTATCGGGAACAGATGTGGGCTTCTCTTCGGCGGATGAGGTCTGGCTAGAACCTACAGGGTGAGAGAGAGGTTAGGAACAAGTCAAATAGCGAGCCAAGCAGGTTGAACATGTAAATAATAATAATACATACGGGACGAGGAAGTGCGGGTAGCGGGCGCGCTCTCAGAGCTAGAAGCACTGGGAGAGGCGGAGGCGGTAGTACTAGCAGGAGTGCTAGAGGCAGGTTGGGAACTCGCACCAGTGGCAGTAGCCGTCGCAGAAAGGGTACCACTGCCAACGATGTTGAACTGGGGGCTGTAGTTGGGCGTTCCGGGGTTACCCGAGTCAATAATCTCGAAGGCGTAGGTGCCGGAAGGGTACTTCTTGGGGTCAATGATGACCTCAGCCGAGCCGCCAGTAGCACCAGCTATGGAAAGTCTCGTTAGCAAATGACCTATTGCATCCAGCATTTCAGATCAATAGGGACCATCACTTACAAACGAGGGTGTCGACGGTCTGGAGGTTGCTGTTGAGACCGTTCTTTAAGAGAATGGTGACGGAGCCGGTAGCACCGGACCAAGTAAGCTCGAATGGCTTGCCGGGCTCGACATTGTAAGCGCTGTTGGTGAACTCGACAGCGTTGGCGATAGCCGCAAGGGCAGCGAGGATGACGGTGGCGTAAGACTTCATTTTGATGGATGAACGGGGATTTGTTGAATGCTCTAACGACAAGATCTGGACCAGCGAGGGGGAGACCGTCAGTATTTGAATGTTCTTGGCAATTGGTTGTACAGATCTGGAAACCTGAGACCTGAAATGTCACGCAGCCGGGTGAACACGCTCAGTTGTGACACTGGGGCACGGCAGAGGGAATCGGGAGTGACAGAGAGTGCTTCTTTGGAGGAAATGAAGGCAAGGGTGAAACTCACGGTGATATACAGATTATTAGTAGAGGCGATGCTCAACAGTAAAGTCGAAAAGAATTCCTGAAGAGAGAATGTGTCGAAAGAAAATGTGGGAAAAGAATGGTTACAGTTGATGGTTTTGAGGAGGAGGAAGAAGAGGGAGTAGAAAAAATAGGATCAGGAAACGAGACGGGCGTGGAGGTCTATTAATTTCCCCTTCGGTATAGCAGGAACGATGGAGAATAGGAGTCCAGGGGGGTTGCAGGGAAGGGAAGGTACATTGATGGACGCGAGCTGTGCTTTGGAGGAAAGAGCGAGTCTGGGGTGTGAGTCTTGTTGACGATGGGCAGGTTGACGACGAAGTACACTACGGAGAACGAGGTACGCCACAGACCACAGCTGGAACAGGGCAGTTGCAGCACAGGGGAGACGGAAGTTACGAGGTACCTTCTTCATCACCTTGCACTAGAGCGACCATGATGTTAGCTAAAGTACAAAATGGGTCGAACGCGTGTTGCTATGGCACGCGGGAACCTTGAGGGAGTCAGGGACTCGACTTGTATCTCGACTGTACCGGCCATGGTGTAACACCGAGTGCCCATGAAATATTTGCTCTTTCTAACACACTAGTGGTACATGTACTAGGCGCTACGTCCCTGAGCAAGGCTTGTTCCTGCGCTAGGTCTCTGGGGGGATTGAACAGGGGAAACTAAACTAATCGAACTCGACCCATCGCTAGTGGTACTTTGGTGTACCCCCCGCAATAGATTCCCTGCCAAAGTACAATACTGGACCCACTTTGTACAAAATCTCGTAATTGTGCTTTCCAGATTTCGCGTGTTGCAATTAGTGGAGTCCAATGTACTTCGTACTTCGTACATACAATACACTCCAGAGTGGATTCATTGAATCGATTGATGCCATCTGATTTCCTGGGTGGAGCATTTGCTGTGGTCCTGCAGAGGGGAGGCACTATCCTATCATTGACCTCTTGTGAGATACAGTCCGAACTCTAATGGACGGAGTTGGGGGCAGTTTCTCTCGAATGTGGTAGTTTATGTGTACGAGGGGAAAGTCCTTCATCTTCCAATGATCAGCGTGTTTACGATGTAAATGGAAAGAGACTCGTCATCGATCCCGCAGCAACAATCAGCTTGGGTGCGGAGTGAAGACTCTGTCTGCCCAAGTCTATAAAATAGTGCTGACGTTGTTGTTCGTGTTGGGGAGACAACGTCGCAGTAACGACGTACAAGTCGGCCTGGCGTGGTGACTGCCGTCCAGTGACAGCCCAGTTTGTTGATGCACTCCAGCTCCTTCCTCCAGCCAACGAAGCTGGTCCTACACCCATTCGGGCTTCAACCCATCTATCTCGCTTCGTGTTCCCAGACGTGCATTCATCCAGATGCTCTTGCGCATATAATCGAATGCTTCTGGGCCAAACTCGATTGCAAATGCGGTCAACAAGGTCATGAACAATCTGTTGCGGGAAGGAGGGAGTGTTTCCCGAGTTGAGTAACCAATACACGAAGCCTCGTCAATTTTCCGTGAAGCGCCTGTGCCTCTAGACGGCAGCGACCTGCCTTCCTTCGTACTCCGGGGGTACTTGCTTGCCTGGTCAGAGCGACGATTCGTCTCTGAGTTCACGGACATGGTATTGACATCTCAAGAGGAACTTTCGGCGATCAGTGATTCTTGAGGGGACGATCTTGTCCGTAGTGGTTCCCGGCAATGCGACCCACTAATATTAAATTTCATCATTGGAGCACGGAGTATCGAGATCTTGCCCAGTCCACGCTTCCTGATTAAGTACACTCCTTGAAGTACAGCATCCCTTGACCTGAGTAACAGGAAAGGTGGAAGCACAGGGTACGCAGGGACCATGCCGTATTCACATGCAGTTGTGGCGCCCTCGCTAATTCAATCGTCATCTCCGCCTGGGTCTCCGGTCATTTATCGACCTGTCTTTCCACGAGCGACTTCTTCCCATTCAGGCCCCGGTGAACTGACCACACTCTCCAAAGCGGCCCACCTGGGACCGGCGATGGAAGGAATGGCCAGGAGTGAAGTTCTGGCCTTTCTCTGCTAGCCAATCGATGTCATCTCCCACCGTCTACACTAGTCCTGTGGCGTCGAGGCATTTCCGTCCATTGTTAGCGCATGGACTGCACTGCGGCTCTCCTTGCCGTGACAGCCAGCTTTGACACTTGCTCAAAAGGCTCAAATTGTTTATGAAGTACGAAGGAGTAGCGTCCTCCTGTCCCTCCAAGTCCTATTAGTGCTCACTTCCTGATCGGACCAGTGTTGTGGCAGTGTCAAGTACGAAGGAGGCAAAAAGTTTAATTTCACGCTTGCAAGCCATTGTCTCCCATGGAGTCCGGCTGCCCGGCAAGATCAAGATCTCACTACACATGGAGAACATGGACGGAGCACGAAATAGTCATGGAAGCAGGAGCATGTTGTAAAAGCTTCCTTGCAGAGACGAATCGCCACCCACATTAATCCATCATTCCAAACAAGGTGTCGCCCACGCATACGCAGCTTCCTGGAAGCACGCTGGCGAACCGAAACAGATTCCACGACTTCATAATCATAATTTCCTCTTTTGAAACGTACGAAGTACAAAAAAGACTCCTTGTGCATGCATGTATGTGATTTAGATCCTCATATGGGTACCAGGTGCAGCCAGCTGTACACATGGCCAAACATTCTCTTGATTTATTGCTGCTTCCCTCATCACGAACATCGTCATCTGCGACATGCCTAAAAACCGGCTGTTCCGTGTTGCAGAGTACATCTCTCACGCAGCCAGCATGGGGGAGGTCAAGAGGGGTAAGGTACGCGTAATGAAGGGGAAAGAAACGAACGATTGATTCTTCCTTTACAGAGACAATCTTGGCAAACCAAGGCATAGAGTGTTTGATATGCACAACATGGCGGAAAAGAAATTTCGAAACACGCCCTGCGAGATCAATCGGTTTTGTCCATACAGGATGCAGAATCTAGAGCTTGATTTTCTAGAAAGTTTCCCGGATTCAATGCCAATTCTGCGGCAGCGCCTAAATTAGGATCCCTGTCAAAGTTGGTTTCCTTTCCGCTCGCTGATTAGAAGAAGCCAGAGACGGGCTTATCAGAGGCCTTTATAGCTTCTCGCTTTTCATCAGCCGGCCGCCTGGAACTCCTCCGAGGTCTAGGAACCGAAGAAGATCGTCCGGAAGTAGGGTTAGACGGCCCGCTTAGCAACATATCTCGCCAATCTTTCTCTTTCTTCTTTTTTCTTTTAATTTGTCTTTTTCTCATTTTCTTATGGCGCGGCTAGCCTACACTGAACCACGCCTCTCCTGACACCATCCGTCTCCTCGGCTAACTGCTCAACCACAAACCCGCCGCCTCTTGCCATATCGACAAAATCGTCGAGGGATCCGCCGACACCAAAATAGTGACGCTTTGCGCCGACCAAGACTTGGGCGTCAGATCCTAGTCTTTCTCGGTGCTCCCGCTGTAGGATCTCCACGAGCGTCTCGTAGAAAGCCCGGAGCGCGAAGGGTGAGTATATCGTTTCGGCACCCAGGACCAAGGTAGTGAGCGATGTAGGCAGACCCTTTTCTTCCGCGGCGGCATAGAGGATCTCCACAAACTCGTGGGACCAACCCCCGGAGATCCAGGACAAGGAAATGTTCGCCGCTGCTAAGAAGCGGGAGAAGGCTTGCTTCAATTCGTCAGTCAGTTCCAGCTCGTCCTCTAATTCGAAGGCATCTTTGAGCGCCGGTTCGGTGTCTCTGAATAGCAGCGCCCAGGTGAGGATGAAATTAGGTAGAGTGACGAGCTGCAGGACTGATGGATTGTAGTCGGCCACTGTCATGAGGAGCGCCGGGGGAGGAGCCGTCCCGGGCTCCGCCGCAGATTTCCTTTCTGACATGACTTGCTGGAACAGGGCGAGCGACGGTAACGCGGTGCCACAACCCAGCTACGGAAGTAGTGGTAACGTTAGCTCTCAATTTCCATTTAGAAACCGTAAAGAATCAGCATTGAGTTGTAAGGCGTTCCGGTTTCACGCACCTCGATTATATGAAGAGGCTGGTTGCTGCCACTACGTCGGCCATAGTCAAGGCTAGCGAGCACCTTGACGAGATCGACACTGCTTTCCCAGCTCTTGAAGCCACCCTCGTAGACACCCGTCTTCACATCATGACTACCGAGGCCTTCGGTAGTTGACCCGCTCCCGTCGTCCTCCGCCATGAGTTGAACACGGACGTCCCAGAGCTCTCGGCGGGGTAGGCTTATGATGCGCCCATCGCCCAACGTAACACTTAAAAGATCATACGCGATCTTAGAAGGCAGTAAGCTTAGCATCGAGTCCATACTCGGACGCGTGGGCTGCAGTTGGGGCTTCCCTTCTACGGGGAAAGCACTGCTGGTCTGCCGTTGAGTCGAAGATGACGCAGCGACTGGCGCAACGCTCCCGGTTTCCTTCGGCATATCGGCCTGCTGAACGCCGTCATCTTGGTCTTCTATATCGTCGCCGCTGAATGAAAACGAAAAGGACATTATGGAGGTTGTGAGCCACCAGCTGCGGGGCTCTAGGGGACCGTTTCTCGATATACTCTCTGCTGTGGCGCGCCGGCTCACGCTAGTGAGATAATCCGTTATGGCCGTACGAATGATTATTGGAACAAGCAGTCCCGGGCCGTCGGCATTACCTGGATGGGGGATACCATGCGAGACATGAAGTCTGAAGAGGTTGATTCTGTGGTGGTCGCCACGCTCAGCGATTGGCTAATTTTGCTTGGTGGGGAAGCCCAGAAGAAAAAGCTTCCGACATGATAAGAAGCTAAGAGGAACGGGGTGACGCCTCTTCCGCACTCAATCATCCTACCCAATCTGCATCTATGCTTTGGGATTGGCCTTTTCCCAGAAAGCTACAGCCAAGCTACTCTCGATGTTTGATGCTTTCCCTGCCGGTCGCCATCAACCTTATTCGCACTTTGAGGGAAGAAGATGATGATGATTGCGCAATGTCGGTCAACTGCTCATCAGCCGCACTCTTTTCTTCCTTTGATGCTTACATGGAGGGATGGACCCTCCTCGCCTTGATATGTTCTAGACCTTCGATTTGAATGAGTTTTCTGCATTCCCGAAAACTGATCAATCTGCTCTAGCTCTGGCAGGCCAACGAGGGGCAAGTCCCCGGACTCGGACCCCAACCCCAGCTCTCAACGGATCAGTGATGCATTCGACGGCGGGGTTCGTTCTTCTCCCAATTGAAGCTCCCAAGCTGGATGCGGCTGGCTTATGGTTGGATGATTTACGATACCTCCGACTTGGCGGCACACATTGTCACCATCGGACATGGTTCGATATTGCCGGATGCAATCCTCTTGATGCAAGCTTTTGTTGAATCGAGCAGCACTTCGCGTGCTCTTCCTTAGGACACACATCCACGGAAATATTTTTCCGGTGAGCATAGAGGATGATGGCGAGATATCGAGTTCTCCTCTATCAAATCTGGGTAGCTGCAGCGCAACTTGAGATGTACGACAACGCAAGGCAGTGCCGTATCTCTCTCGTCGTAAAAGGACCAAACGAAAGCATTAATTCGCCCATATTAAGTAGTTAGACAGGCCATAATCCGGCAGGCGTGCTTCTCATCACACCCAGGAAACTGACCTGTTGCCGTTCGGCAGTTCCCCCACCCTCCTTGATTGCCTTCCTTTGCTTGCTAACCGCCCGCTGGATCCTAACTGCAGGTGAGTATGGACGGTAGATATGACCGGCATCGGTCGGGGTAGCCAACTTATGGGTCGAAGATCGATAGAGTTCTCACCTTCACCGGGTCGTCCCGTCTGTCGTTCTTGAAAGAAAGACCTTTGCAAACCAGGTTTTTATTTACTCTGGCTCGTTCTCTTTTCTGGATCGTGAGGCTGTTCTTCTTACAATACCATCTCCCACTCGGCCGGAAACTTTGACTGCATCTTCCCCACTGTTGTACGACGAACGTCTCTACCCATCCACGTGGAGTCACTCCATCCTGGCACCCGAGACCGGGTCCAGGCTTTCTCCGACTTAGAAAACCCCGACAGTCTGTTACCCGCACCTCTAATTGTGTGTGGACTGCGAGCTCCCGAGGTAGCCGGGGCATAGAGGATCCATATAAAAGTACCAAGAAATAGTTGTGCATAAAGCTGTATCTGACCGCTCTTCTGTAAGCATAGTTAGAGTGGTTACGAGGCTTAATCCTCCTCAGTATTGGATGAAGAAGCACCACAGACTTAACCACTCATGTGATGGTTACTCTTGAAGCTACGATCCTGTGCCGAAGCCGATGAACGACCGGTTTGCGTGCCCCCCAAGGGATGCGGTTGCTTGCGCAGGGTCCCTTAGCGCCTAGCTCTCTTCTCCACCTGCATCCCTTGTAAGATAAAGGTAGGATTTCCGTGGCGTGGAATGTTGGTACACACTTCGCTTCCTCTTCTGGATCTAGCGGAATCCCAAGAGTCCTTATACCTGTCCCCCTTACTCCCTTCTTTTTCCCATTTGTCTTTTCTTACTCTTGCAGTATCTACCTGTATCACCCTATTACCATGTCGCTGGGCCCCAAGATCGATCTCTCAGTCGTACTAGGATTCTTAATTTAGTTACTGTGCTCTATTCACCGTGTCACTCAGGTCGTGCCTTCCACCTAGTGAAAGCGGCATTGACATCTATCCACTAAGCGCAACCTCGATCCTCTTCCTCCTCTTCCTCCTCCATGAGAATGTCCCGCACAATACCCCAACCGCAACTCTCCCAACACCAAGACGCCAACGGAAGCACCATGCCTCCCACCGCCGGCAGCCAATACGCCATCCGCGAAGAGCCTCTCTTCTCCCCACGGCCCCTACGCATAATCACCATCGGCGCCGGCGCCAGCGGCATAAATATGATCCGCACGCTCCGCCAAACTCTCGGATCCCTCCCCTTCACGCACATCGTATACGAGAAGAACCCCGACGTGGGCGGCACGTGGTTCGAGAACCGGTATCCCGGATGCAGATGCGACGTGCCCAGCCACAACTACCAGTTCAGCTGGCGGAGGAACCCGGAGTGGACGAACTTTTTCGCGTCGGCGGAGGAGATTCAGGGGTATTTGAGGGGCATCTGCGATGAGGAGGGGATGTGGGGGGAGATTAGGAC
>SJVG01000832.1:0-16763 GCA_034774675.1 Scedosporium minutisporum
AGCCCCCTCCCTCCCCCCTCAACAACCATTGGCAACCTCCAGCAAGTCATTGCTGTACTTTACTCTCATGTCTAGGGGCTTTCTTCCTGCGCAAAACTTGCCTGAACTCTTCGTGTTCCCTTGGTTCATATTCCCTGCGTGGAGTCTTGGTTTGCAGCGTGGCCGGAACCTCGAGGCCACGCTCGTTGACTCTCCCTTGTACCGACCTATTGGTGATGAATCTATGAAGTGGTACAAGCGTGAGCCAGATGGTCGTTCTCTTTTGCTACAAATGATGGACCATTGTAAACAAACACATTCCAAGATCCCCGAGGCCAACGCCTTGGTGCACATTGAATACTCCAGGATGGCATTTGATGCACAATGGACAGCCCTCTTCTTTGCCTCTGAAGTGAAGTACAGAAAAGGCAAACATATGCAAGCTTTTAAAACAAAGCGCCGCGCCGCCTTCGCTGCTGCTGGATAGTTGCTACACCTCTTGCTCTTACGACTGCTAACCCTTATGTTTCTTCTAACGAAAGATGTTCGCAACATTACACATGTATTGAACTACGACTATCCCAACAACTCTGAGGATTACATCCACAGGATTGGTCGTACTGGTCGTGCTGGTGCTCACGGCACGGCCATTACCTTCTTTACCACTGACAGTAAGTTCATTTCCCCCATGCCTCTGCCTCTCTCTTCTTTGCTACATTTAGGATGTATCGCTAACGATTCGACCTTTTTCAGACTCCAAGCAAGCTCGGGATCTAGTCAACGTCCTCACCGAGGCCAAGCAACAGATTGACCCGCGCCTTGCCGAGATGGCCCGCTACAGCGGCGGTGGTGGCCACGGACGCTATGGTGGTGGCTACCGTGGCCGCGGCGGTGGTCGCAGTACGTATCATCGCACTCGGTTCTACTAAGGAGAGTTGATTCTAACGCGCTGAATACAGCCAACGCCAACAACATGCCTCTTTCCAAGCGGCGCTGGTAAATGTTCAAGCAACAATGTAAAAGCGTTGCAATGGCAGTTCCAGTGTGTCCAGCCAGTAAGCAGGCGTACGTACGCATACAAGACGATCTCCATGGGCGTACTACATGACATGCCCTCACACCCACACTACCTACCGAGGTAGAGACTTTGATTCCACCGGCGTTCGAGTAGATAGGTCAGGTTTTGTGACTTTGTCTAGAAGTTATTTTATCATGCATCAGTCGTATGGTTTGAATGCCTATTCACCCTCCCAAAGCACCCTTAGCATTAAGTGGCTTGCTTGGTCCTAGTGGCATGTTTGGTTTTTTCATCTTTTTATGCTCTCTTTCGCTCGGGACATGACCTCGGCCATGTTCTCTTGCCAAGATTGACTCCTTCCCACGCATCAGTCGACCATCACGGTCAAATTTCATTTTTCCTTTGTATTTCATTTTAGAAGGTTACCCGTTATGTCGTAATTCGGTTTTTGTTATTCGGGGGGGAAGGTTAGGAAACGGAATAGCGGATGAATGGCTCTCGGAAGTCAGGGACCTGTGCATAGCAAAGGAGAGAGACAGAAGAACAGGGAAGGGGTAAAAACAAAAAGAATGAGAGCTATGAGGGGATTCCCTAGCTGAGTATGCATTAGAATTCAAAAGAGAAGGCCAACGTGTTCATCATCTCGGTAATTCCATAGGAGAATGTCATCCGAATAGCGGACTTTCCTCATATTGTATTTCGGCCAGACACAAAAACTCGGAGAAATTGAGACAAATTACAACATTGCATTTCATCTTTGAAGAGAGTAAAAATCATTTCTCATCATCATCTGCCGTGACTTGAAGAGTCTCGCTAAGATCTAGTTCACGTTACTCTGCCGGTGGCGCGTCTCATCGAGAAACAGAAACAGGATCTCAAGATCTCATCGAGAGACAGAGACAAGATGGGCCTCTGGTTTGACAACGGGCGAACAACAGACCTGGGAGGATAGCGGTAGGGGCGGGAAGGTCTCGGAGATCAAGTGAGTTATGTGGCTGCATATCAAGAAGGGCCGGGTTTCGGGTTTCTGAGTTTGCCGGCCCCGGCAATCATCCATCGACTCAGGTAGAACCAAAAGAGGATGAATGACTTCCGGCAGCTCTTCATTTGCCGAAGAATGGACGCTCTCCACCTCCCCAGTTGGGCTTGGATAGTACATCCCATGTCTCATTGCTCTGGAGCAAGTGATGAGTCCATTTTCTTTGTTCGGTAACACAGAATGGAACGGCGCCACCTCATACAAAGAAAAGCCCACGTAATACAGACGAACCGAATCCAGTCGTAATCGATAGGACCGTCCGGGGGAGTCTTTCACGCTCAAATGAGCAGGTTTCCCTCCCCCGCCGGGCCCAAAACCAAGACCTCGGTGCTCCGAGCTGGCCACTTTCGGGTGAGGCTGAGACATATTAGACGGCAAATCGACATGATGAGCTAGAAGCGAGGACGTGACTAAGTTGTTTCTTTTGTCGATTTCATTGTCTGAGATGATTTAGGTCTCACATGCTTTTTAGCCTGCCGGGGGACATGGGAGATGGGGGCGATACCCATGGGGTCTTGGGTCAAACATCGCGGGCCATTCTTTCGGCATGAGTGAGTACAGTAAAATGGGCGTAGGCTCGCGTAGAGAATTTTATTTTTTGATTACAGGCACTTGTAACCAGTCAGTCAGTCTTATGTCTTTTTTTTGATTTACCGGGTTGAATGGTGAGTCCCGGCCGGGTGGCCGCGGCCCAACGTCTCCCACTCTCTTTGCTTCTGCCTCTAGTTCTGAGCCTCTGGGGTGTCTATCTCCAGGCAACCTTGGGCGGGGAGGACCAGGTCTCTCCAGGTTCCGCCGAAGAGACTCTAGACCAACAAACGGTTTCCCTGTTTCAGCTGGGAAGCAAGAATCTAAGAAGGAGAGCGGGGGAGATGATGGGACAACGGCACAACGGGACAACGGTTGAGGCTGCGACCGCTGATTCTCGTGCGCAGAAGCTGAATTCTACGCCGATCAACTACACTAGACTGAGGTTAATTTACTGACTTACTGACTGCGGGATAACGGTATTATCTCTCATTCGCCCACCATGGGGCACACGGCCGAGTGAAGCTCCAAATCCGACGAGGAATGAGATGAAGGTGCTGTTGCTGTCTCTCCTCCACCCTCTCTCTCTCTTCCCCCGGTTCTCCGCGGCACTCACTCTCTCCTAATTCTCTATTCACATCTACTCACAACCTCTTCATCTCCCTCTGCCGTCTAGATATGAGCTGGAGTGAGTATTGATTTGATCTGATGATTTGGTTTGGTGGGGGAAGACGCGGCAGGCAACTCAACAATTTCCACCTTACTTTTTTTCCTTCTCGCTTCGCTATCTATTGATTTCCCACCTAAATAGAATTTCTTGGCTTTTACTTTTCATCTGAAGAGCATGTTGAATCATTCCTGGCCGGCATCGCCTGATGGGGGTAAAGAAAAACTCTGAATACGACATACATCATCTCATGGCTGTAAAGGAAGACATGCAGATGTGCACATCTCGATGCGGCGGGTTGTAATGCACATTCTTTTCTGCAGATCCTCGCACACATCTGAGTTGCATCTTGCCTTGTGATGGACTGGACTCTCGTCCACACCCACGTCTACGCCCACACCCACTCGGCTTGACTTCTTTACATGCACTAGGCGAGTAGTCGTTTTAGGTTTGCTCTCTCCGAAGAAGCTCGCTGCCGTGTTCCGTGGGTTGCGCGGATGAAATTCGGCTCCGGAAGCCAAGGAGCAGGATCGCGACCGGAAGTAACTTCCGAAGTGAAATAGAAGGGACAAGAAAAAAAGAGGGCAAATAAAAAAAAGAGGGTAAAAAGGCTGTGGTCAAGCTCGTAAACTCCATCGGCGTCGATCTTCCCAAGAGAGGTGGAAGGAGCGAGTGGTGTCGCTTGCGTAAGACCTGACCCAGCTGAACGAAGCAATTGCGCTGCGTCGGATTGGTCAGAAAAGTCGGCAAAGTGACTAGGATTTGTTTTTACGCCTGGCAGTTTTGACGATGACGGCAATTTTCAAAAGCAGAAGGCAGCATTATTGGAGCGCCGGTGCGGCAAGGAAGGAAGGATGAGAGGTCGCCTGTTGGGCTCTTTCTCGGTCCTGCAAGTGCGGCTCCGCACCTACATGTGTGGCTTTCCTTGGCTTCGCTTGCCAGAACCGAATGTTAGCACCTTCCTTCTTTTCTCGGAAGAGAAAAAAGAAATGAAAAAAAGGAAATCAAATCGGGGGAAAAGAAATCACTGCCCTCTTCGTGCATCAATATTTCGTCCGTGCATTACTTCGGCTGGCAAGACAGGACAGCCTGGTAGATATTGGCAGGTAACATGGAAGAAAAAGGAAAGAAAAAAAGTAGGGCTGTCCTGCATGTTTGATGTTGAGTCCGTACGACGCTGAGCCCGTGTCCTCGATGCCAATAACCGGGCAACTTGTACTCATAGGCGGGGGATGATGTCAAGGATATGCAGTTGGGGGACGCAAGAGCCTGAGAGCCCCTGTCGTGCTTGATGCAGTCAGCATCAGCACCACCACCACCACCAGCCCAAGCTCCTGGACAAGGACTCCGCACCTCAATTGAGCTCTCCTGCTGTGGCTGCGGAGTGTGCGTCGATGCAATTGATCGATTGATCAGTGTCTATCCAGCCTCTAACTTCGTAGTATTCCTTCAACCAGCCTGCCTGACCACCCGACCCTTCAATTGCAGCGGTCAAGCTCACGAGCACCACCTGACTGTACTCACACATTGATCCCTAGTGGGCCAGGCCCTAACGGAGAGTTAGGAGGAGAGGGTGTGAACCCTGGAACGGCCCTTTACCATCCATCGTTCCGAGAACAGCTCAATGGTATCAAACAATCCTGCACTCTCTGCTGAAATTGCTGCGAAGCACATGTCAAGATACATTGATGAATGATGGGTCCATTTCACAGGGCATTTCTAGGTACGAAGTAGGAAAGAGAGCACTGGGATCTCGGGATCTCGACACATACATACGCGAGCGACTTTACTTTGTAGGGGAGGCCGCGGAAAAAGCAAGATGCCTCGACCAAGCTGAAAGGGGTGTTTGTACATACAGGACAGGAGAAAAAAAGACGCTTGTTCCGCACGTCAATAACATCTCGGCGGGCGCGAGATTGAAGTTTTACGAAGGAGATCGAGGATGCTTCCACGCCCCCTCCTCTTCTCCTCTTCTCGCCTTCTCCTCATTGTCTCCCCTCTCCTCTCCTCTCCACCTTTTAGTAACCTCGTCTCTACACCACCTTATCCACTAGCGTGTGCCCTGTTGCTGATGGAATGAAATGGATCCTATCCTATCTTCTCTTGAGGGCTTCCACGCCTCTGCCCACCCTCCTTCGTACATGGTCGCTAGACCCGCTACACCTGGCTAACGCGTCCCAAATATTCTACGGCGCTACACTACCGATGCAGGTGTCCTGTTCGGTACATGAATCTTGATCTAGCGTCATCTGCTCTATGTACGAAGACATTTTGCAAATTGTCCATCTTCCTCTTTCTGTTCGTAACCTGCATCCTGACATGTGGTTCGGTTAAGCATTAACATTGATGCAAAGAGTTTGACACGACTGCGTGAGATCTGACTGATCTGGAGATTACCTTTCTCTCTGCTTGATAGGGCCGGTCAACACCCCCCTCCATTGATTGTTATCCCTCCTTCTGTCAGTGAAGATAAGATGGTGGGTTGTAGAGGTGTGAACTGATCTACGACGTACTGAACAGTACAGTCTTGTGATGTATCTTGATGACGACCACACACCCCCTTTCTCCTTCAACTTTGACCGACACTGCCTCATAAGAGGGGTTCGGCAAGTACGTAAACTACGAAGTAGATCTTGACATGCTCCGAAGTCGAGAAGCGAAATGGACTGTCTGCCTCTGGCAAAGTGTGGGGTGAGGTTTGCCAGACTGGGGGCATGAACATGCCCCTTGCAGACTAGCATCAGATGAACATGCCATTTTATCCTTCTCAAGATAGGAGAGCAAGCATTGATCAATGTCTCCCCCCTTCTCGTGAATCTTTGCGTCACCAAGATCGACGTCCATTGAGGAAACGCCCATTATTGATGCGCTCTTTCTCCTCATGAGAACAGCGCGGCTAACTGTTATGATGCCAAAACACGCTACATTCCCCAAAGGACTAGCCTCTCCCATGCCGTTCCTGGTGCGCGAACATCGCCTGGCTTCAAGCAGCTTAATGTATGTCGTTTGTTGGCTAGTCATACGCTGGGACACCAAGGCAAACTAGGAGAGACCCGATCTCGGGTAACGCGCTCACCTTCCTTTTTCCTGGGCCGCCTAGTGCATCTCACGCGTTGGCTTCCCCCTCCTCTCCCCTTTCCCCTTCTCGCCTTCGCCCTAGAGGCTAGCGGTGTACTTCATAGGAGTGTATGTAATAATACCGCCCGCCCTTGTGCCGAGAGTCGCGGAGGACACCGTGAAAGGAGCCCTGGATGCCCACATAATTCCCAAAGGAAGACGCCACCGCCCGATTTCGAGCAGCCACCCTGCATCGGATCGGAGTCGATGTTGGGCTGGTAAGCCTCGCCGCCTTGCGAGGCCTGAGACGTGCACCAAGTTGTACCTTTCGCCAAGCCATAAGTCGTCCGCTCCGTACATCCAGTATTGGTGCTGGGAGCATCCTTCAGAGTAGACCCCGAGCGTAAAGTTTTTGGTCTCTTTGGGACGGGGGAGATCAACAGTACATGGTGCAAATGAGGCACGGGAAGAAAGCATAAGCTCTCCTCGTTCTGGCGACTCTTGCTCCCAATACTCACGGACTAATTTCTTTCCCACAGCGCGAGCCGGTTTTATTCCACATTGATCACTAGCGGGGAGTCGCGATCCCCGGTGGCGTTTAAGTTTGAGCTATTAGTAAATCATATTAGTCTCCGAGACCCTTCGCCGTCCCTTTCTCCAAGCAAGGGGAGAGTGAGCATGCGTATGAAGTATGTGTATGTACTTGTATTGATCATTGATGTTGACAATCAAATTTCCTCAACGCCTTGAAAGCGGATCCAATGTTTTTTTGGCCTGGCAAATGATCAATCTTGCTCAATTCTCTCCTTCGGAACTCTCCCCCCCCCCCCAACTCATGGTCCTTTTCCCCCGCTCCATTCTGATTATGTTTTATGCAAATTATTCTTCTCGAAATCTCCGGGCCACAAGTAGGTCTTAGGATCGGCAGTTCTCATTTCAAGGTTTCAGTTCCGCCTGGCTTGACAAGTGCACGGATTGCAGCCCGGGTCCAGATCCAGGAGCTTGGGCACCAAAGGCGAGAGCCTGTGGTCCGTGTGCCCTGAAAGCAACACTGTATTCACACCTACTTCATAATCATCACTAGGGTTGCTCTGCAATATTTGTGCAAAGCAAACTCTAAGGATATTGCTTAATTATACTATGCGATCACGGTACGCACAGACTGGTGCACAATGCTTATGGGGTCTATTCAGCTGTACATAGGGTGCTGGCGCCGGGTAGGGTATGAACTACGAAGTCTGTAGCGCATACTATCCTACACTATTACTCAGAAAATTGGCTAGGCCAGGGCACGCCTGGCTTTGGAGTTGCGAGGATAGGGATAGCGTAGGGTAGGGGTAAAATGGGCAAGGCGGACGGTCGATCTGAGAGGACCGTTGCCTGTTTGGTAGTAGATCCACAAGCGTGAACTGGGGAGATCGCGGTTGCATAGTGTAAGCCTTCCAAGCTTTGCACCATCTCCCACGTTGTGTGACTAGTCCGGTATCCCACGAACACAAAGATCCTCCGCTGATCTTATTAGTGATACACGATGCAATTTCAACGAACCTTGTTGGCCCAGATCCCCTCCTCATCCCCTCACCTCTCGGGCATGGATGGGGTATCATACTTTGGAGGTAGGTTAGGGGAGGGGTAATGAAGAGCCGATATGGAGGCATTCATCTTGCCCTCCATACCTCTGACTCCTGAGTAACATCCCTATACATGGGGATTGTTGACTCTCGCTTCATAACACGGTTTGAAGGTGTTCCGTGCCGTGCCCACATGCCCAATACCAACATCCGAAGTTAAGCGTCCATCTCACAGGGTGGGCAGAGTTCTTCTCTGTCCCGTGCAAGGGCACAGCGGTCCAAATCCCAAGATCTGGCTGGACTGACTCCCATCCCCAACTCCCTCTGCAGGATGAACCACCCCATCAGATCTCCGGTTCCCCCGTCGCTGGTGCACGCAGGTACGGATAAGAAGCGTACGCCGATACTAGAGCCCGCTCGCTATCTAACCACCCGCTGCTCTTAGCCATAGTTAGCGGGTAGAATGAGAAGGGGCGGATCGTGTTGAGTTCAGGCCTAGGTGCCGTGGGTTAGGTATGGATTCTTAGGCCGGGCACCCTTCTGAGAGTTTGAGTTTAGTGTTGTAGATCGAGTTATATGGAGGAAGTTAAGCCCATCCGCCTATGGTTAGATGCAATCTAATCTGAGCAGGCGAGATGATGATATCCGTAAGTCGGCTCGCAAGCTTCTAAGTTCTTGCCAGTTGATGATCTCAAAGTCTGAATTAAGGCACGCGATCTCCTGCTCCTTGCTTCAGATGAAATTGGTGGTGCCGGCTCCGTGTCTCTCCGTGATTCACCCTCTCAGCATGAAAGCCGGTGGCTGCTACTTTGTTGTCTCTTCCCCACCGCCAGAAGGCCAACTAGAGGGGTTCCATGTTCCGACATGGCTGGGTTTAAAGAAACAACTTCGGGCCTGCCGCGTACTCTGCGCCCTGTCTCGACTTAGCGTTGGCCTGGGTTTAAAGAAGACTAACCTAGATAGCCCGGACGTTGATCATCCAAACTGTTCACAAAGACTCCCCGAATATCGAGTGTGCGAGATGAGATCTGAGACATCATGGGAGGCGATTCACCTCGAGGCGCCGGCTGGTTACTGCTGCCAGAGCAGGTTCCCATATCACATTCCATTTCACGCTTTTCTCCTCCTTCTGTCCCCCAGCGAGTTTTTGCCATAGTCCAGTCAGTTCAAAAATTCGTTATAAACACCAGACGCCAATGTTGGTAAACCCTCCGTAATCGTACGCTATTGACACACAGCTCTTATAAGCAATGAGCTGCACCCCGCATCTGAGGTCTGGCCAATGTGCAAAGTACATTCCCGCCGGATTAATTCAAGGTTTGATGGGGTGCCGCATAACGGGGATAGGGTTGAGTGAAGATGATCGGCGTTTATGAAAACTGATCGCCTCGATTCCATCGTACGAAACAAAACCCCAAGTCGTGAACAAGGACGTCGAAGTCTTCCATGTTCGCGCACCCGGAGGTCTTTCTCCGGCTACATCTGCACACTAGCGAAGAAGGTGGTGTATGTCGCACTGGCAGTCCACCAGATCCCTGCACAGAAATGTCCACACCGGTTCAATCTCTCTTTCGAAGACTGCAAAGTATCTGTGTATGTATATTACTGCGTCCGAAGTACTTTGCTGTGTGGTACTTCGTAGTGCACCGTACTCGAGGCTCAGTGGGAATTGGATTGGTGTGTCCGTTGAATGACCCCAGTGTCTTCAATTGGACGGTCCGTAAACGACTGGGTGACTGGGTGACTGGGTACGACGTTTGATATCGTGCAATGACACAATTCGTAATTCACCATCAAATACAATTCTTACTGCATATTCTCGCATGCTCGCATGCTCGTATGCTCAAGCCGACAGCAACCAGACCACAACAACTCTTTGCCGCGACTGATTGTAGACTGATTTTTGTTCTCACTTCCACAATATAATACTGTACTCCGTACTCTGTATAAGTATGTACACCACCACATACATGCTGCAGAGAGCATTTCATTGCGTCATCGAATCCTGATCCTAACCTTCGTCGTGCATGTCAACCAATCAAAACTAGTACCACGGTCCCGACGAAGGGTCGAGGGCCAATACCACATTAATTTATCGAAGACCAGGGTGATCGACGTTGGGGGCCACGATCTAAACTAGGAGAAGTAATTTGCGCTGGACCTGGCTTGGGTTGGCCTTCGGCAGCACACTGGTCCACCTAATAGCGGGTTAGCGTATAATACCTCAATACCTGTACCCTACCACATCCATCAAAGTTTAGACGGTGGGACACTCCGAGCACGGCGCTGCAGCAGTACGAAGTACATAGTACTGCATGGGATCAGGTCAATGATCGGGGTGATTTACGGCGGTGGCTGGCCCGCAGTGATATTCAGTATTGACTCCAAATTGGATCAATTCGTCTGATAAGCGAACCAAGAAAAGCTCTCCAGCGAAAGACAAAACAGAACAGGTACTTGATCGCTTGAATGTACTCAGTATACGAAGTATGTTGGTTTTCATTACATTGTTACTTGGTAAGCGCTAGCTATGCCCTATACAAGATCGACCGAATAGTGCGAACCAAACCACAGCGTCGGAACATTCCTGCCGTGGGATGGTACGTCTGTGATCAGTGCAGCATGAGGCGTGTGTGTGTTGTAATTGATGTCTCCTTCTCCATCAAATCTAGTGTACATACGCTTACTTCTACTTGAACACAGGCATCCAGGTTCGGTTAGGACTGATTAATTATGTCTTCCGCATCGACGCTATAATTCCGCGTTGCTAGTCTCCCGTGTCCTCGGTAACTGGGCCTAGCGAACACAACTTCAGAGTATAGTGCTACACCCTTCCACCCACCCAAGAAACATTGATCGATTGAGCACTTGGCTTGGGAATCGGATTGGAGGCGGGGGTGTGTAGTGAGCAAAAGGACAATTAAAGAGCGCAATGGAAGAATTTTTTTGCGGCACTTTTCCACGAAAAGGAACAATGTAACAGAACCCGTACGAGGTATGTTTGAATTTTCCATTGCAGAGCCATCATTCGATATTCCAAGGCGGGAAAACTCTCTGAGGGAATAATGGTGGGGGTTGCGGAGAGGTTGATTGATTGATGTTCTCGAGGTACCTTGCTGTCGGTGAAATCTACTTCATTGATATCCCCGGATGCTGTTCTCCTGCAAGGCCTATGCGAGCTCGACTGATTGTAAGCGAAAGGTAATATTCTTCTTTGATGTTGGTCGAGAACTTAGTGTACACTCTATCGTAGTCTAGATCGGATCAAATGGGTCTCCATGAGCCGTCATCGCCCTGAGCAATTGGCGTGTGGAGATAGTTGAGGTTGGCAAACAATTGATATTTCAATGACGTTGATCTGGTTGGCCTGCCGCAGCCGTTCGAACAACCGTACAGTAGCCGTACAGTAGCAATTCTGCGGCTGGTATTCGTGCCTCGGAGTATGAAGTACAGTATTGGTATCCCCTGTCCCCTTCTGTACGAAGTACCCTGTGCAATCTGCAGGCCATGGGGTCGCCTTACTTTGTACTTTGTACTTGGACTATGAAGGAAGAGTCTTTGAGTGTTAAGACTGCACGATAACATTGAATTATTAGAGCCTAAGATTGGCGGCAATTGCTATCCTGCAGTTACTAAGGAGAAGACTACGAAGGAAACTGCTAGAGTATTTCCAATAATTGATCTAATCAATCCAATCATTCAATAAAGGAGATGGGTCTTCAGTGTCGAAGTGGCACTATTCCGTACAAATAGGTCCCGTGATTGATCTCTCCGGGTTTTCTCGCTGTCAGGGTTGTGTTGTGAGTGGATGTCTTCTTGAAGAATTGATATCAATTGATATCAATTCAAACCGAGAATGTAACTCTGTCGGTCAGCCAGATCCAAATTTGGCCCGTCCGCTCGCCCATGGACTGCGACTGTGGCCCATGGGTCATGGCCCATGGGCGGCTGATAAAATGACTTGTTCGAAAGCATACCCCAAGGAGTGCCCTGCCCATGAGGGTGCCCGACCTGACAGGAAACAGCATATTATATGGGACTCCATGCCTCACCGCAAGACCCACGGATGAATGGCAGCTATCTCCGAGTCCAGGAATGAAGCAAAACTTGAGGTTGACTTTGTCTCATGATTAGATTTGCGAGTGTAAACTTGCTGGTCTAGCGCCAGGCACGCTTTGCTGCCCCAATTGAAGAAAAGCGGAGACGCACAGCAAAAATACATTAGCCAGATCAGATTTCCACCCCCATCTCTGAGAGCCTCCGGGTTTTTGTGTCACTGTTCTAGACTGCGACCTTGCGTGAGGTCCCGCCATCCTCGCTGGAAATGCCGCCAAAATCGGCGCATCCTGCGTTCCTGCCGACCGAGGCCGATCGTGGACACAATGTTCATCAACGATCGACTTTTCTTTCCTTCTTTTCCCGGCAGAAAATTGAGAATGATCAGGTGCAAGTGAAGAAACCCAACAGCGTGCAGGAGCAATTTCAAATTCTGTGGCCTGGAGACTCTGCATGCTGGGTGTGGGTGGTCAGTCTCCCCTGCTCCCCTGCGGCCAAGCCAGATCGTCATTGGTGGTTTATGGACACACCATGTCTTGGCTCAGTTGAGTCCTCTCCACGCCCCTGTTCCCCCCAATGCTTCCCCCCACCAGTATTAGTGCGCAAGACGAGGCATCCTTGCGAGACCGCAAAAGGGTTTTTCCTGGCAGATGAGGAAATTGGAACCTGTGTACTTTGTATAGACTAGTTGGTCTGGGGAATGACACTGCGCCAGCCATGCATTTGCTTTGCTAAAGTGATCGTCGCCAGGGTATTTACCCTCCTGATTTCATCAATATGCAGTCGAAGGCGTACGAAGTACTAATTACGTAGTGTACGAAGTAGTTATGACGGATGAGCTTGATACGTACTTCGTACCTCTTCGGCGGCACAATCGGGGATATATATCTGCCTGCAAGGGCCTGTCGAAGAACTCCACGTTGCCAGCGACATCAAATCTGGAAGCTGGTTCTTCCTTGGAAGAAAAAGAAAGAAAAAACCAAAAAGTAGTGGCATTCTGGACCTCCTTACCCCTGGACCAGGCATCGTCCTGAGGAAAGTGGGTTGATCCATGTTACCCAAAGAACACACCTGCATGGGTCCGGTCAATCACATTCTCCGAGTCCACTCGACAGTGAGGGTGTCCTAACATGAGGGACTGAAACTTCGGGCCTTAAGGTTTAGGCTGGATCGCGCGAGGATGATTTACATATGACCAGATGAGGATGAGAGCGCATCTTTTGTGTCGTATTCTGACCTTCTCCTTATAGGGGTTAGTCGGAACCCGGCTTTTAACGTAAGGAGTAGGTTCAATTAGCACGCCAGGCCCGGTATTGTTACGGAGTACGAAGGAGGCAGTAGTTATGCATTTTTAACGACCCGCTATATTTCCATAGCCCCGGTCAACTGCAACGGAGGAGGCATCACCCTGGCTCCGGGCCTAACTTCTTTCCAACTCCATGCACTATTACAAAGTAAAGAAGACCCTGAATCCTTGGCCCTCGTTGATTTCACTTGGTATGATTCTGGTCGCAGTCACATCGTTTACTCTTTCGGTTCACTCCTGCAGATCTATGACGTTGGATATACTCCTTCATAGACAACGGTGACATGCAAAAGGTACAAATATCATCGTACTCGGAGAACCGTGAGCGGCTGGGTGATTGACAGGACCGCTGAGGAAACATACTTCGCTGAAAGGTAGCCTCTGATACGGGACTACAAGTAAGTGAAAACTTGCCCAGAGGGAGCGTTCAACAGAGAGCTCCGTAGGAAGTAAGGTCTAGTGTCAGGGAGACACACCGATGTCTCGTCTTGGTATGTGAGAACGCCAGGTGTCCTTGCATGGAACGTCCGAGATCCATGTTTTCTTCGCAGCTAGCGGTCGTAGCTCCCGCCCTTACCTTTTTCTCCTCGATTGAACTTGCTTATTCCAATCGTGGAGAGGCTTACGAAGTAGTGTACACTCTATCTCACAGATGCCCCTTGTCTAGGAGAGTTGGTGGAACAATCCCCAGAACCCAAGTAGTTTGCGATCGGTGTACGCTAAAACCCCGATCCAACTCCGCACTAACCTTCCTGGGATTGATGCTTGGATCAACGGTGAAATTTGGTCGTGCAGTGGCTGGCCTGGTCGCCAACTTGATTGACCAATTGATGAACGATCTGAGACCGCGAGGCTTCGGACAGGGCGACTGATTAACCAAGATCTTCAATTGTTCATCATTGAGAAGTCGGAGGGAGGGGGAAGTGAGGAGGTGGAAATCCTAACAGTGCGCGGCAATGATTATACGAGATCAATGACCTCACACCGCTGGCAATACCGGCATCGCAAATTGGAAATGAGCATGGGTGGCATCGGCTTTCGGTTCGGTATAAATCGGTTCATTCAAAGATTACTCGGGATCAACCATCACAATTTCCTCAACTTTCTTATCAGAATTGGGTACAATTGTACTTACGAGATCTTATGTAATACCGCCTTGGATTGTTTGTAACAATGAGTTGACTCAAGCCTGATACGATTCTTTTCCTGTTGCTTCCAAGAGACGCGATATACTTCGGATGTGCGCGAAGTATGTTGGTGACAAGGCCAGGCGAGAGCGTCGTCGTACGCATCGATCTCATTGGCTTATGCGGTTCCCATCATCAGCAGGATCTGTGCCCGAAATGTCAACACACATGGTGTATGTGCCAGGTGACTCGAAAGAAGGACTGGCAGAAGGGAACTTGGACATTGATTCCCCCCCTTTTTTGATCCTTCTCGGATGCTCAAATGTGGAAACAGGACAATGCCGAACGAAGTACTACTTGTACATCCTTCATCCGAAGCAATATTGATACTTCGGCTGCCTTCAAAACATCAGAGCCTTTGACTGACAGAGACAAGTAACGAAGACACTCATATGACACAGCTGGCATTTACTACGAAGTAAACTCTTTCTGGAAACTCGCGATTGCTTTCTAAATCCGAAGCCCCGGTGCAGTTGGACGAGTAAGTACATCCACTTGTCCCTCCGGCCAGCCCGGGATCTCGGTGCATGACTTTCCTTTCCAGGAAACCGCGGCCTGAAAAAAGGAAAAAAATCAAAAAGGGAAAAAATCTTCCGACGGCCCCAGAGAGTCGACAAACATCAGAACATTGTTCCATGCCCGTTGCTTGGTTTTAGGAGGTGACCCCGAGGTTTCCAAGCAACCCTTAGAAGTTAGGTTTCTTGTCCCAAAAGGGGAGGGCACATATTGGAGGAGGGGTGAAGGAACCGCTGATGGTGGTCATGGAGGGGAGTACTTCGTACTTCGTATGTTACGTTGGGCGCAACGTCTGGTCCTAACGTCGACGCTACTGTATGTTATTCTTTCCCACAACTTTGGTCCAGGCCTAGTGCCACTTTGACTAGTGCAACGGACACGTGGAGTGATAGTTGAAAGGGTCGCATTCACTCACTAAAAAAACGCTGTGAAACCGGGATCAAATTCTTTAGCTCGCTCAAGAGCCAGGCTTTGCCGTGGTACTGGTTCTGTTCTAACACTGTCGGGGATCGATCAATGTACTTCGTAGGTTCTACGAAGTAGTACTAAGACCACTTGCCGGTGGTCTCCCACAGTGGAGGAGACCGGCAAATCGGTTGATGGTCAATTCGGCCGACCACAGCGCAGGTAATTTTTCTCTTCTCTTTTCGCGGCTCCAATTGCCCCGCTGGTGAGTCCCATTACGACTCGAAATACGACTCTATACTACGACACGCCGCCGCAGCGGTCACGTCCTTACTTATAATTGATAAACCAGGTCTTATCCGCACGGAATATTGATGAGACTGTGGGCAATCAGAAGCCACCATTTATAACAAGGAGCCACTCAATTGGCGGTGTGGATCCTGGGGGTGGCCATTGTCGGTTGAAAGGCGGCGGTGCTGAGCGCCCACATGGCAAAATGGCTATGAGGGGCCCTGCCCAGCTGGCATCTCAGGGAAACGTCGGCAAATGGGCCAATGTGCGCCCGCAAAAGTCACCAAGTTTGTGTCCTCGACTCCCTGGTATCAGGGAATCGTGACCTATCCGTAAACGGATGATTGTACGAGCCGAGGACGTTGATAGGCTTATCACAATGAAATGTGTCTGGGGATGACGTGGAACAGTTTTCGGGGGTAACCTGTCCGAACCTAACCTGCTTGGAAGAAAGTGAATAACAAGGCCAAAAAAGAAAAAAGAGCAAAAAAAGCGAAGAAAAAGGGGGTGGACTGTGGATGGGTGGAGGGAGGGTACGGAGTACTCCGTGCCCATCAACTCAGTCCGAACACGGCCGATTTAGGAGGGGGTGGTCGCAAGAAGGATTATTATTTCTGCCTTCCCCTCCTTGACTTTCTCCCCCCGCCCGCAGCGACGAGAAGGAATCGTCGGGAAATGTGAAATTTTTTCTTTCCTCTCATCTCTGTTCTTCTCTTCCCCCAGCGATGTTCGGCCGCACTCTTCTACCCCCACCTGAGGGTGATTGGAACGCATCGTGACTCCCCCTGCGACTACCCAATTCCTAATGTCCGAATGGTTCGTTCGGGATCAACCCGTAGCTACCGCTTTAGAGGCATGGCTAATATATAGTACTTTAGTGTCGTCGCCTGCTGCGGTATCGACCAACAAGACAACCCTGTGCCTTTTTGCCCCCTCCAAGGGCGTTTAAATCGCCTCTTAGTTTGAATCCGGCTGGCTGGGTCGCCTGAGATCTCATCGACGCCCTAATGGTGCTAACGCTGGTGACAGATCGGCCTAGTGTATAGAGAAGGATGGTTGCGTACTTTAGGTGTAGGGGACTGGAGTGCGCTATAGAAGGCCGAACCGGGGTGCCGGGACAGGCTGGGGGCACAGGAAGGGGGG
>SJVG01000833.1:0-16758 GCA_034774675.1 Scedosporium minutisporum
TTGCTTGACTACACTGACCTGTACGAGATCCATCCTCCAACACGCGACAAGTAATGAGCCCGAGTTTGATGATATCGCCGGCCTTGGCTGGCACGAAGTTTACGGGGATACCATCGGTGGGGATATCGCGACCAGGGCCGAGTTCGACGTCATCATCAATGGGTTCCATGGTTGAAGAGTGTGCGAATGATGACACAATCGTCGTACGTGCGCGACAGCAGGCGTTGAGGTAATCGGAAAGGAAAGATATCTTACCAGACAGCTTTCCTAAAGAGAGGCCAAGACAAGAATTGATTTTCCTGTCTTCACATGCCCGGATTGAAATATTAGTTCATGGCACAGCCGGACGAACAGTGCCGGTGCGGAAGCCGGACGTCGGACGTCGATCCGCCCAGTGTAGAAACCCAGCGATCCTAGTCGGGGGAACGGGCGGGTTAGCAGAAGAAGCGGTTCTGGTCCTCGGCCGATAACTCCACGAATCATTCCATGCCCGAAATTCCCCGCCAAGTGTCAACTGTGGCAACCTGGGGTGGCTGGGTAGAGTTCGTTCCGTCGCATTGCAGGGATGCTGTTTAAAAAAGCTCTACACATATTCATGGTGGCCAGGAGTTCAAGAGATGCGCCTTGTGAACCCTTGTCTCAGCGAGTTCGCAACGGCGTCAAGATTGAGGTGTCAAGATTAAGAGCCTTGATTAAGCGACACATGTCCCATTTCTGCATCCAAAGTCAGCAATTCATCAACTGCATTCACGAAGCATCTCACCATGTATTACGAACCGGGGGGTCAACCTGGAAGCATTCCACACAATCTTCCATATGACCCTTTCAAGGCATGTGTCGTTCCTCGCCCAATCGGCTGGATCTCGACCATTTCCGCTACAGACCCCAACATGCATAATATAGCGCCTTACTCGCAGTTCAACAACCTTACCTTTGACCCGCCTTACGTTTTGTTCTCTGCCAACCAGAAACCGGACTCTCAGCGCAAAGACACGGTACGCAATGCCGAGCTAACGGGCAAGTTCTGTTGGAACCTAGCCACATGGGACCTCCGCGAGGCAGTCAACATATCGGCCCAGCAGGTCGAGTACGGTGTTGACGAGTTTGAGCGCGCCGGCCTTGAGAAGGAGTATAGCCGCGCGCTTCCTGGAGAGCGGGTCCCGATGGTCAAGGACAGTCCCGTCAAGTTTGAGTGCGTCTACCATACAACGCTACGATTGCCGGCAAATCCGCCTATGGGGACTGTCGACATCGTCATTGGTAGAGTTGTTGCCGTTCACATTCAAGATCATGTCTTGACGGATGGCAAATTAGATATTGCCAAAACGCAGCCCATTGCTCGTTGTGGTTATTTCCAATATGCAGTGATTCGGGAAACCTTTGAAATGATCATTCCGGGGATGGATGAAGCCACACACGCAGGGCTGGAAGGAAGTAGTGCTATACATAAGAAGATACAAAATGAGCGGTTGTAAAGCTCATCTGTTTTACGTTAGAGGGGGTGGCGTGTTTTAACATTTGTTACGTCTCGAGAAATGGCTATATTATAGTTGACATGTTACTTATCAGTTGCAAATACTCCTTTCCCAGAATCTTGACCGTCAAACTATGTGGATTGAATTATTTGAGGCTATATCGTCCTACTTCGTCAAGCTCGCCAATCGTTAACGAACGTGTGTGAGATGAATAGATTCTCTGACGGTGTGCCTCATAACATCTCGACTTCCACTTGAGTCTTCGCTTGATCCAGTACCTTTTAGAAATTTTCGTCGAGAAATGACAAGTCTTGCGTGCCGTCAAAGCCATCGATCAAGAATTGGCCGTCCATCATCATTAGGTCTGCGTCGGGCATTGCGTCGGGTAGAGTTTCATCGGCAAAAATAGGCATCGCATTTTGATTGAGGTGAGTCCATGGGCTTGGCATCATTGCGTTGAGTTGCGGCCCTGATGAAGAGACATCCGCGATAACAGCTGAGGGAGTCAGAGTGTCCGCTGGATTTGTTGCGGATTCGTTGACAGTCTGCCGCTGCTGCGTTTGGAAGGTCTGTTGTGCCTGGGGGCCTTGGTTGACAAGACTTGCTACAGTCCACGACTCCTGCACAGCAGCCACAGCCGACGAAGATGATGAATCCAGGGAAGCCATAGTGGAGGCCCGCATCATGTCATAAGTGTATTGTGAACCCCTCCTTGTGTTACGCTTCCTCAGGGCTTCTCGCCGTGCTGAGCGTGCCTTTTCTAGCAACCTGATGATCGATCGCCATTGCTTCGGTTTCCTCCCATTCAGCAGCGAGGGTGGATGCTCCCATCGCAGTACGATGGCCTTCTCGACTGCTTCCCATGCTCTACGTGAGCCTTTGCAAAGAGGATCAGTCTGAAGCCAGACTAGAACTAGTGAAAACGCATGCCATTGCGTATAGGAGCTGAAAAACCAGAGCCACGGGCGTGTTCGTGGATCAGTTCGCAGTTTGTAATTCAGCTCTATTACCTCGACTGCGACGAGAAATAGTCTCTCACGAGTATCGTCTGACGTGACTCTAGTATCGTGGAGCGGATTACATCCGTGTAGTCTGACTTTGTGAAAAAGCATGCGAGTTAGAATGACGGTAACCTGCAGTTTCTTGTCTTAGCATCCATGTGATCGTGCAGGTGTATCCAGTGCGCATTCACGGCACAATTATACACCAGAATTGGCCCTGGCAGACTTACCCAGTGGAAATCGTTCAACGGAGAGCAGTCTCTCAGGTACATCTCCGAGAAATTCGACTCGCAGGACTCAATCCAGTCTGCTCGCTCTTGTGGTGTGAGTTCTGCATAGCTTTTCCCCGTGTTTCCACACAATTTTCTAGAGTCAGCTATGCAACGATACATGTTAGTGATCTGGCATCTTGCCAATATAAGGGTCATATCCGTGAAGCCTCTGGTTTCAGAGGGATACTCTGTCATTGTGGGATGCAGCTGTGCGTCGTCTAGGTTGCGTGGCGGGTGAGTGTCGAAATTACTCATTTCCAACCTACGGACAGGTTAGATATCACAGGCGTTGGTCAGCTTCTTTTGCGTCCTTACAAGTTGTACTCTCCAGAGTGGTCTTCTACGGATGGTGCCTCCATAGTGGCAATGTGCCACCACAGCCTCCTTCGCATTTCCATATCGAATTTCGAAAGCCCGAAGAAACTATCTTCTCGGTGAAGTCCAAAGTTTTGGGCGAGCCGAACGGCCAGGCCAGATAGCTTCCAAGAGAGCCCCGGTTCGTGATGACGAAGAAACGTCAGATATAAGACCAGAGCTTGGAGAGGCCGGATGTCCCCGCTGTGGAGGAGCATGGCGCTGGTAAACGCCCTCTCCAGCTCTTCGCGTATGCAGGACAGAACTTGCACCTGTCCGTCGCCAAATATCATCATACACTCTTCCTCGCTCAGGCTAGTTACTGCGCCATAGTACATCACCAGAAAGATGCACTGCATACTGTCGGCAGAGCTCAGCCCGCGCATTTCCCCCACGACTTGCTCTAACAACGGTGGATGTAGCAGTTTGGTTAGCGGCTCTGTCCTCTTTTTGTATATGCTCCAAAGCTGCAGTCTCTGAGCCGTCAGGATTTGTAGAGTTCTCTCTTTAGGGCTTAAGGGACGAGGATTAGGTTCTGTGTTGTCCGTCGCTCCAAGGCACCACTCTGCTGAGGTATTCGTTGGATGTTCTTGGTCTTCCCGGACAGCCCGCCAGTCTTCATCCGATGAAGAGCCACTACTGATCTTCCTACAGTTAGTCATAAGCCAGAGGGCAAGTCCCAGTAGCCACTTACTTCGCTACTTCCATCGTCCCAGAACCATCGCCTCACGTATGTATCTCTCCCATGATCGCGAACAATTTTACCGGGGCTTTCACCATGGCTCAATGGCGCACTTGGCGGCTTAGCGCTTGATGATACTGGGCCTGGGCTTAGGTTCTCAACCCCGACATCGTTGTTGTGTTTGGAGGCCTCAACACCAGCCTTTGTCGCTGCCTTTCCCTGTATAGAATCTGATCTGGCGGGTTGCACTAGGTCGTAGTTGCGGTGATCGTCTAGAAAATGATCTGGATGTAGGGCGCCGTTGGGTCTATCGGATTCCTTCGGTCCAATCGTCTGCATAACCTTCTCGAGTCTTTGAAGCATCTCGACAAGTTCCGGAGCCATTCCGGCTTGTGTCCGGTTCGCAGCCAGGGCCGGAAAAACACATTCGATTCCAGCCTTGACGCAACTATGGCATGGCTTTTGTTTGTCGCATTTGACCTTTCGTCGGCTGCATGTGAGGCATGAACGCCGTTTTCGCCCGGCCCTGCTCGTATGAATTGGCATGGCATTGGATGCGGTCATCGCAATAGCTGCCGAAGTCTCTTGGCCGGTTGCGCGTTCGTTCTCCATTTCGTCGTTAGATCTCGCGCTACTACTTGCACTGATGGCGAGCCTGGCGAAAACAAGACAAACAGAAAAAAGGGAAGCAGCTTTCTGGAATCTCGGCCGAGGTTGCTGTACGCAATCAAATTTACAAGGTCCTAAACCGTCGGCCGAAAGTCACCGAGCAGACCTTCGCCCTCACCATCAAGCCACGTGACATATTGGCAAGTGAAACAACAGGAAATGGCTACATTCCGATGTCTTGCCTCTCCCTCGAGACGTGGACCTATATCATCTGGCTATTAGCCAAAACTTTGACTAAAGACGCCAACACGACAGTTGTCGTTTCAACCACTCCATTGTAGTCGTTATGAAGTTGACCTGCGAGGCGACTCTAAGCTCCTTAACCCAGGACTTTCCTCTCGGTCTTCCGGGTGTGGTTCTGGCTGCATTCAACAAAGATGGTATTCCAGTCGCTAATCCATTGGAGCATTCGTTCAAACTAACACGCTTCTTCAGGAATTTTCTATAGCACAGCGACAGGTCAACTCAAGCAAGAAATGGGGGAGCAAATTAGCCTAGCCAGTACTTTCTGGGGGTTTTCTTGCACCAAGTTGCTTACAACTATTGCCGTGCTACAGTGCGTTGAAAGGAATTTGATCGGACTTGACGATCCGGTTGGAGGCATACTGCCGGAACTTGCGAACCCAAACATCATCACGGCAGGATCAGGCGGATCTTTCAAGCTCGCTCCGGCCGAGAATAAGATTACCCTTCGTCATCTAGTGACTCACTCCAGTGGCTTGTCTTACGATGCCATGCACCCACTACTCGTTGCATGGAGGGAATCGAGAGGGGAAAAGCCCCTCGTGATGAGTGGCAAGGTTGCCGAGGCCTTTTCCCTACCGCTTCTCTTCGAACCCGGGAGCAGCTGGGTATATGGTGCTGGCATAGACTGGGCTGGCGTAGTGGTTGAGAGACTCAATGGTAATATGAAGCTGGCCACCTACATGGAAGAGAACGTGATCAAGCCCCTTGGCATGGAAAGATCGACTTTCCATCCGTCCACACGACCAGATGTCGTGGCAAGTTTGGCGCAGATGTGGCACCGGTCCGAAGCAGGACAGCTGACACCAATCCCATCGCCGTATCCGTTGGATTCACGAGACGATAGTGGTGGCATGGGACTGGTCACATCCACCTCAGACTTTGTCAAGGTTCTGATAGATCTTTTGAAAGATGAACCGGTACTCCTCAAGCCGGAGACAGTTGCCAAAATGTTCACAGCCCAATTCGAGCTAGGAACACCTCAATATCAAGGATTAGTAGGACAAGACGTATGATCCCTGCCCGCTGCCCCATCTTCATATGTCAAAATATTAACAAGAGTCAATAGTCTCTGCATAAGCAATTGACCGGAGACGGTACCGGCCAGCCCGAAGTGGCATTTGGGCTGGGAGGCCTGGTGATCCAGAAACGGGTGCCCAATCTCCCCGCCGGGTCGCTCACTTGGAATGGGATGCCTAACATCGGGTGGTTTGTGAACCGGGAGAGAAGTCTGGGGGCCATTTACGTGAGTCAAGTGCTCCCTCCGGGAGACGGAAAAAGCGTGAGGCTTCTCGGTGAGTTCTGGAGGGAGGTTTGGGCGCAACACGGTAGGTCCTAGGGATTCATGGATTAAACACAAACCATAGTGGTGATAGAAAGGCTAGACTCTAATAGAGCGGGCGTGTGCTCAATTCTCTATCCAAAAGTAGTTAAATCATTTGACTTGTACTCCACCAGCTTCCAAATGTTCCCAACGTCGGGGGCCACGATGCTCTCATCCACCTCCTTTCGTTATACAGGATTTCGCTTGGGACGGAAGAACGGATATATCTGCGCATTTTCCAAATCCCAGACTTGCTCTTTGACTAGCGGATCATCCTTGAGTCGAGCCAAGACGTCCTCCCTTGTCATGGCAAACACTAGCATAGCACTTCCTGTGATGTGTGGTGGCTGTCCGGGCGTCCCGGGGTCCTTCAAGGTGGCCCCTGTAGGATGAAAGCTATTAACGAATGTGGTGTTTGAAGAATCTCGCATAATAGAGCTGTCTCACCTCCAAGTACCCAAAAGTCTTTGTCGTCCGATTTCATCCGCTGGACATGTCGACTAGTTTGGGGCGGGTTGTTAGTCTCCAGGCCTGGCCACGAACCAGCTGAACTTGATGCGGTTGATGTCAAACAAGAATGCGTCGCAATGGCCCAGGAACTCACGGAAACGCAGCCGCTCTCCTTTCTTTGGAATCCGGGAAGTCCGGGACGTGGACGAGCCACTCTGACTTCTCCGTCGCCGGGATCGACGAGGTTACCATGTGGAGAAATTTTCGTGATGACACGGAAGGTCGCTTTAGTCGCGTTTCTTGAGTAGATTAGAAGATAAAAAGGGCTGCGGACGTGGCATTTATTAAAGTCTTAAAGGCTCCCTTGTCGGTCCCCCCGCCTGGTTGAGGACTCAGCAATCCGGAATTGGCCCATCTTCGGCCTTGTTAGGCCCACCTCGGGGGCCCCGGCCGAGCAGGGCTTTGTGTCAGATTTAGGGTGATTAAGAAAACGGTATATTGGTTGGCACGTGTGTCACTCTAGTGTGTCACTCTGCCTCAGTACATACCCGTTTCAATAGATGCATGTGCTGATGTCGGATATTGCATCTTGCATACGTTTATAAACTACGATGTAGTAATCTCGACACATGGTATTATTTAGTGCAATATTTCCCCTTCTTCATTGAGTTTCGTGACGGGGAATCGGCAATCCATGATGCTCTGATTCGATAGGTTGAACTGGCTTGTCATGGCCTGGAACGATCCCTGTACTTGTAGGTGTACTTCGTAGATGGCATTGACCGAAGGGGCTTATCTCTTCCCACCTTGGGCTTGGGCCGTCTGCCGCATCAATCCCCACTCTACCTTGGTACCTCGGTACCTAGGACAGCACTCCTTCCTAGAGACTAACCTGTTCTGATTGAAAAATGGCCTGGGCGCTTCGGCAGCAGCAGGTTGAGTAATTCGCAGCCCCATGATTCGCCCCATGATTCGCCCCAAGACTGGCCCCAAGTGGGTCTTCCCCGCATTTCGCCTCTCCTTGGTCGATAACACTAATGCAGTAAAGATACGGTCTTGGGCGAAATGCTGGTTGTGTGTGACCTTCCCCTATCATGCCTATCATGCGTGGATCTGGGGATACGAATTAAAGCCCCCCTTCTCTGATCTCCTCGCTCCTTTTACGTTTATCTCCGCGCCCTCTTATTATCGTTCCTCTGTAGTAGGAATTTTCTTCTGCACAAACACAGCCGGTTGCCATACGTAAAGGTGCACGTGGAGTTGTGCCTTGTTGCTTGAGACCCCTATCTTCTTGGACACTGGACTACCAGCCCGTAGATATAGCAGAGGTAGCAATTTGTCCGCGCCCTCGGGCCCCTGGATTGGAGACGCATAACAGTCTTGGTATGCCCCCGCGAGAAGACCAGAGTCCAAAGCCCACCCAGTTGTTAAATCCTCGGAGCATGATGGAATCCCCGAACAAGACGCAGTCTCAAGCCTCGCCGTGCGACCAGGTGATGGCAGATGGTGATACTATCGTCTCGGCATGGGATTCTGCCCGTGGACAACAGCAGCACCACCAGGAAACACAGCCTCCGAATTCTTCCCAGCCTCGTCGGGTTTGCACAGCATGTCGCCGTCGCAAGGTCGGATGCGATAAGAGACAGCCGTGCCAACACTGCAAAAAGTCTGGCGCCGAGTGCGTCTATCTTCCCAACAACAATTCGGACGCACGGCAGCTCCTCGGTGACGCTCGACTCCTGGAGCAGCTTCATCGCTTGGAGCCCATGTTCAAAGCTCTGGCCAACTGCATGGAGCAGGGTGCTCTATTACCATCCTCAGTGGCAGGCTCCGGCTCTGACCCCGGATCTACATCTGCCTTGCCACTCAACCGGCCAAACCAGAACAATGCGCACTCGTCGCCGACTCCGCCTACCCCTCCTCACTCCGTTGGGTCTGCCAGCACTGACAATCGCTCAGGCTACCGCCTAATCAGTAATGGCCGGCTTCCAACACAACAAACTCCGAGCCCTCTAGCCCAACAATCTCCACCGCAGGATACCGACTCGCCGACCGGTACACCTTCCAACACCGTCAACCCTGTGATCGGCAGCGAGGGTGCTCAAGGAGACTTTGCCCTAGCCTGGTCACCGTACGGGACGTCGAGGGGAAAGCTGGTAAGGGATGACGGTCGGCAGAGGTACGTCAGCGGAACATTTGGGAGGCTCTGCACACCGAAGTGAGTCAAACATGGCCCGGCGCATCTATTCATTCTTCTGACGCCTTGTCCGTAGAATGATGTGGACGAAGCTGTAGTAAGCGACGACGAGTCTGAATGCGATGACAACCCGCCGCCGTCGGGACTCGAGTCCTTACAGTACGCTCTAGTCTTCAACAGCTACACCCAGGCGACAGAGATAAACTCTCTTCATCCACCTCTGCATCATAGATTTAAAGCATGGCAGTTGTTCAAGGCGAATGTCCATCCCGTTGCCACTATCCTGCACGTGCCTTCAGTCGAGCCCATGGTTCTTGGGGCCATGCAAAATCCGCGAGGCCTTGGGGCGTCATTGGAAGCTCTATTGTTCGTGATATACTTTGGGGCCGTAAACAGTCTCTCTGCAGACGACTGCGAGCTGCAATTCGGATCGCAGCAGCCTTCATTATTGACTAAATTCCGACGTGGCGTAGACGGAGCCCTTGCTCGCTCGAGGCTAATGGAAACCGACGATATTCTCACACTACAAACGTTTGTCGTGTATTTGGTCCTCTTGCGCTCTCGAGACCCTACTTACTCCTGGAATATGACCGGTCTGGCCATCCGGCTCGCGCAATCCCTCGGCATGCACCGGGACGGTAGTCTTCTCAAACTCAGTCCTTTTGACGCCGAAATGCGCCGTCGGCTGTGGTGGGGCATCTGCATCTTGGATACGCCTGCGTCTGAGGATTATTCGTGCTCATCTGGCCTGTAAGTCACAAGTAACCTTTGTTTCAACTTTAACATCGAGCTGGGTTAACCGGGGTCGACCCTATAGGATGGAGCTTAGCAGCTTCGATTCAAGGCCTCCGCTCAATGTAAACGATGCGGATCTGCACCCGGATATGACAGAATATCCCACGGAGGGGCGAGGCATGACAGACATGTCCTTCACCGCCGCTCGCTGTTGTGCTTCTAACATATGGCGAACGATGACTGACACTCGCCGAGTCGACCCGGATACCGGTAAAAGCTTCAAGTCAATGTCAGTGACCGAGAAGCAAGCGTGGGTCGACAAGCAGCGCGACAACCTCGTCGGTCGGTTCTCCGGCGATAGCGGTTCCCGGGGGCCGCTCCACTCTGTAAGCTAGAGCATTCCGTCCGCTGGGTCTGGAACGAACTTTGTGGCATGTGTTCTGACAGGTCTTGGCAGTTGATAAATGCTTTCCTTGGCACTATAATGTCCAACCTGCAACTTATGGCTCTCAGCCCGCTCGAGCCAGGGACCTCGCTGAACGAAGCACAGAGGAGACGCGTGTTCCAGGATGCAATAGAGTGCATGACACACTCTTATCGGCTGCATACCGATCCCGTAATAGCCCACTGGTCATGGCTGACGAAATGCTACAATGAGTGGCACGCATTCGCAGTTATCCTGTCCGAATTGCGTAGCCGGCCTCTGGCTACGGATGCCGACAAAGCATGGCGGGTAGTGGAGCAGGGCGCGGTTCTTCGTTGGGATTCATCGACGAAACATCGTCGAGTGCACCAGTGGCGTTCGGTCATGAGGAGTATTGATAAGGCCAGGAGGCGTAGGAAAAAAGAACTGGGACGCCGGAAATCAGCCTTATCGGCCCAACCTCTAGCCACCACGGTGCCCAGGAGAGGCCTTCCCCCAAAGGGCGGCTCCTGGCCACCGAGCATGACACAACATAGCATGAGCGATTCCCAGATTAATCAAGGCGATAGTGTTTTGTGGCACAGCTCAGGAGGTGTAGAGCAGGATGTCCAGGCTTCTATGTACCAGACGGACATTGTAATGGATTCTTCATTCGGGGTGGAGGATATTTGTAACCTCACAAGCGACGATGGCCGGCTGTGTTTTGCCTGAGATACTCATAGGCATGTTTCATTGAATAAAACGCACGCTTTGTATTAAATAATAAGCCTTAGCTCTTTATGCATAGGTCTAAGGCTCATAGAATGATCTAATTACCGCTCTGGCTTCCCATTAAAGCCATCGCTAGATTGCTCTTTCGGCTTCTGCGGTAAGCGTCAATATATGGGTGATGATGTTGCACTGAATTGAATGCACGCATTTTACTTAGAATAGAGTACGGTATCTTAATAATTCAATTCAGTACACATTGTATTATACAAGTGGACATCCCTGATGCTCAAGCCCGACAATTAGCTTAGGGTTTCGAGCAACGCGTCATGATATTGTACGCGCATCTTGTATTACAGAACGTCATGCTAATTGTGCTCTCAAAATCTCATCGAGTTCCTCTCCCTGCAGCTCTGTGATGCCCAACAGTTCATTGTCGCTGCTATAACTAGCCGCAAACTCAGGCGCAAAGGTTGCTCTCGTTGCAAAGGCTGCGAAAGCCTTTGGGTTGAACTTTCCTGACCCCAGCTCTTGTTCCGCCTCTTTCACGAGGTCTCTGGTATCGATAGCAACGGGTGTCCAGCGGTGTCCGGCATCGAGCCTCTGAAGAACGTGAAGGAGCTCGCGTGGCATGATGGAGAGATCCCGGATCCGTACGGCTCTGTTCTTGGTTGCTTCAAAGTTGCGCAAAACGGCGACTACAGCTCGTGCAACGGTGGTGATTCTCGTGGTCGAGAACGCAGTCTCTCCGCCGTCGTAAAGGTTGACTGTTCGCGTGGTAAAATCGCCGAATACGCCCAGAGCCAGGCTGTCGTCGAATAATAGGCTGTTATAGACATAGGTGTAGGTGAGATTGGTCTCTCTGGCCAACTCTTCCAGATGCTCCTCGACTTGGACCTTGGTTCGGTACGTGAGAAACGCGCGAGTTTTAGGATTCTGTAAATCAGCCCCGAACTCTGACGGTATGAAACGTTTCACCCCCGCGGCTACTGCAGCGTCAATGAGTCTGAACTGGCATTCCAGTCCGGACATCTTGCCAAGGGTAGAAACCACAGCATCTACCCCTCGAAGTGCGTCTTGTAGTGACTGGGGCGATCCATAGTCTACCGTCACAACCTGGACCTGTGTAGGATAGTGGATAAGCTTGCTTTCTTGGCGCGTCAAGACTGTCACATCGAAGCTCTTTTCACGGAGAAGGGCGTCTAGAACCTGGCGGCCTAGGTGCCCTCCGGTCTAATCAAGATGAAGACTTGGTCAGTGACTGGGTTCTTAATATACGTGCGGACCTCGTGTTGTGTGTTTACCCCAGCCAAGGCAACGGTCTTTATGACAACGTTGTCGAAAGACATTCTGTTTCTTGATACAGTTGGTTAGAGAAAGCTTCGAAAGCGGTTAAAATCGGTCGAGAGGACGTATGTTTTCAACAAATACAGCAGATGGGGAAGAAGCACAACGGACATAGACATTCTTCATGAGACACAATGATCCTAGCGCTAGTTATAGCTAACCACGTAAGGAGATTTTCCAAGTCAGTCTAGTCGGCCTCGGGATCCTCCCCGGGACCGCCGGCACCTTCGGTATTCATCGCCTTGACCCGTAGGAGCTTCTCAGCATTCCCCGAAGCAATCATCTTAAGCTCCTCGGCGGTAACCATTCCGCTGCTCTGCAGCTCTCGGATCCACTGCAAGCCATTTTCATTCTTCTCGAACGGATAGTCCACGCTGTAAAGGATGTGGTCTATACGCGTGTTTCTCAAGATACAGGCCATCGGGGCTAAACCCCACACTCCGCTCGTCGTGATCCAGATGTTCTCGTCCCACACTTGACGCCAGGGTCGCTGCTTCTCCCCCCATCGCACCGAGAGCTTCTCCACTCGCTCTAGCATGAAAGGGAGCATCTCTCCAAAGTGACCGACAATGATCTTGAGCGCCGGTACCTCGTCAAAAAGCCCGGCAGCGAACAGCTTCAGGACTCCGAGCCCCGTCTCTTGATGCCAACCAAACCCGCTGGAGCCGAGGCTTCGGGCTGCGCCGGACTGGTACTCGCCCTCATAAGTGAGTCCCTGACTCTGAGACGGGTATGTCGGATGGAGGTAGATGGGTACATCGAGCTCCGCTGCTGCGCGGAACACTTGCCAGAAGCGCCGGCCATCATAGTGAGTCCCGTCCACATGGGCGTCCACCAGCGCTCCGACGAACCCGAGATCTTGAACGCACCGGCGGAGCTCTGCTGCCGCTGCTTCGGGCTCCGCCATGGGAAGCACTGCGAAACCGGCGAGGCGATGCGGGTTAGCTCTCACCGCCCGTGCTAGCTCGTCATTTGCCCAGTTACTGAGGTGTCGAGTTCTGGAGCCCAAGCCTGGCGCGTGCGAAACAATCTGTAAGGAAATTTGATTTGTATCCATGTCTTGTAGCCGCAGGGTGCCGAGATCTGTCAGACGGCTTGCCACGCCCGGGAGATGTTTGAGCTGTTCTCCGTAAATGTCGGATAGCTCAGGGAGCAGGTCGGCCGAGACGAAGTGCTCCTCAAGGGTGATGAGATGGGGGAGGGGCTTGGACATTTTTTTTTCTTCTTTTTGGTGTGTGTTCGGCTGGTTTAAGCTGGTTTTCTTTGCAAACGAAATGAGATGTTGGAAGATGGTCGAGTTGAGTCGAAATCATGTTCTGATGCAGGTCGGATACGGCATGGATTTTATTATAGTCATCTCAGCCCCGCGTAGGCCATCATCCCGCAAGCATCATCCGAGGCATACAGGTCACAACGGAGGATTTGCCGTATTCGATGCATGGCACTATCTATGGTTAAGTTTTCCCCCCAGGGTGTATTGCTTTGAAGTAAGAGGTAATACATGCTAGCTAGTTGATTCCCTAAGCCTTCGGCTTTTCGATCAGATTACTCCTTTCGATGCGGAACATGGCGATAAGTGCCTCCCTCGCCTTATCCAAGTTCAGATCCTTTTGCCTCTGCCGGATTGCATTCTGGCTCTCCAGCAGCTTATCCCTAATTGCTGGCCATTCCAGCATCTTCCCAGTCTCTTCAACATGTACTGGGCAGATCTTGCCATGCTTCTTCCTCCAAATACCGTCTATAATAACACCCTCTACATCTCGCCCACCGCTGTGTCGTACCACCGCTGCCAATGGGTCCGACTCGGACACGCAGCTCATGGCCAGACTACCTGCGGCATCGAATATGACGAGGTCCGCTAGTTTGCCTTCCTTGAGCGATCCAGTTTGGTCCCCAAGCAGCACTGCACGCGCCCCATTAATTGTTGCCGCATTGAATGCTTCCAGAGTGCTACCTCTCGGTTGGAGGTGCATTCGACGAGGGGGACCATCCGCACCATCTATCTCCGCAACCGCATCGTGATGACGTGCCATATGTGACGCGGACCTTGCAAGCGACAGAATGGAGCTTGTGCTGCTAGTATGGCAGTCAACCCCAAGGGTAGTATTGACGCCCGGTGTGAAAGCAGCTGGCCAGCCGAAACCCATCTGGGCTTCCGTATCCGGAGTGCTAGATATCGGAAGCCGAGTCTCAGCCAGCCTCGCTTTCTCTTGTGCATCGAGCCCGGTCGCGTGCGAGAGAAGGATATCGTTGGGTGACTTGATGAGGTCGTATGACTGGAGGGTATGAATAAGGGGATTATATCCTAGAACCGCATCAGATCAGGGCACAGGCAGGCCAGACTCAAATGTGTGATCAGAAGCTTGAACTCACCTAAAGCTGGATTCTTGGCGTAGTGAGACGTAAAAAGCTTGATTCCTGCGTTACGCAACCCGGAAAAGATGCCTACTACAGCTTCCTTGGGCAGAAACCAGTAGTCAAATCCGAAGCCAATATGAACTCGGCCATTTCCGTAGGGCTGTCCCTTCGCGAGCTCGAAAATATGCGCCATGGAAGACTCGGGCATGATATCCCGAGATAGTTCACAGGTTCTTGAGTCCCATTTGGTAAAATACGGAGCGTGTGAATAAGCAAAGATGGAGCGAATCCCCGACGCAATGGTTGCTGATAGAGCTTGGGTTGCTGTTCAGTGGACGCGGTTCCGTTAGCAGGTTGCTCTCAAGGCGTCTCATGGGTTATTAGGAACGAGGCTTACCATGTTCGTTGGTCTGGTTACCATGGGCATGGTCGAGAACAAAGGTTGTCCCGGAGTCTATCGCCTCTAAAGCTCCTCCTAGCTGACCCCAATACATATCCTGAGGCTTATATGCATAACTCTGCCAGAAGCCTACGGAGGGGCCAGCGAAGCTGGTCCGTCAATGAACTGGAACTACGACAGGCTTGTGCATGTGATAACTAACCCGTTACGAGGTAATCGAAAACTGATTGCTCTGCATGGCTGCCCTTGAGCTGGGTCTGCCAGAGGTGGTGATGTGTGTCAACAAAGCCAGGGCTGATGATCTTGCCACTGCAGTTGACACGCTCGGCGCCAACTGGGGCAACAATGCCTTTTCCAATCTTGGCGATGCGATTGGCCTAGATTAGGATATCAGTGTTTCTTAGGGGCTTCACATGATCATGGTCATCATGGAAAAGCAAAGTGCCTCCCTGGAGCAGGATAGAGCCGGTTGCCGAAGGTGCTACCATTGTCATTGGACCGCGAGGTAATACTGCTGATTTGGAAGAGATCTGATAGGTTGCAGTTACGCGAAAGAGCCTTTGGGTCTCTTTCCGAGTTCTCGACTTTATTAACACGATGCTGTGTCGGCATTGATGTACACCAGGGCTCAAGGCAACCGAGTTAAGGCAAACACCGGGTTTCTCGGCCGAGGTTCCCGCGCCCGGTACCTCCAGTGGAACCTGAAATATGAGGCAGGAACACTGGGAAAACGTCGGCAAATGGGGAAATGAGCCAATATCTACAGTGGGGGGCAAAAACTTCTGGCTCCGGGACCCACGGGCTGACTAAACATTCTACCCAGCTTCGAACTTTTATTTCGCTAGATATTCCTCATGGCGCGAAATTCCTGGGTTTACATTGTATAAGCCTAAGCTACATTAGAACACGGGACATTCAAACCAGAGTTAGGGAAACAGAGCAAACTTTGAAGGATGAGCTGAATTACTATCTAGGGGTCATTGGGAGTCTCGGCAATCAGTCGCCAAGGGTAATTGGTAGCTTCCTACTAACGTACCGTTCTTGAAGTCATAATTGGCAGAGCGACCTGAATGAGAGGAGTTCTGTCCCTTAAAATACCATTTTGTTTTTGATGTACCCAATCCCCTTGATTTCCACTTGTACCACATCGCCATCCTTCAGACACCCGTTTGTGTGCCAGCCAACGCCTTCTGGGGTCCCGGTCATGATCACGGTCCCCCGACGCAGCGTCCGGCCTCGGGAGGCAAACGAGATTAGCTGTCGACATGTCCATAGCATCTGGGACGTGTTCGTGCTCTGTCGGACCTTGCCATTCACCGTCGTCTCGAGCTCAAGATCTTGTGGGTCCGGTACCAGCTTTGGGGATACCAAGTAAGGCCCTGTGGGACCAAACTGATCGAATGACTTCGCGTAGCCCATTTGATACCCAGACACGTCGATGGCGTGGAGGTTGCGGGCTGAGAGGTCGTTGCTGACGGCGTACCCCAGCACGTAGTCTAGTGCCTCGTCTTCACTAATGTCGTACCCATCCTTGCCGATCACAATGCTCAGTTCGCCTTCGTAGTCCAGTAGCTCTTGTGCATCTGGGTGGACCTTGATGTCGTCCAGTGGCCCTGCCAGGCGGTCAGGAGGAGTTGCAAATATGACAGGTTTCTTGGGCGGCTTGAACTGTCCTCTATATTAATAAGTCTCTGTCCTTCTACCGCCTGGTGGATGATTCTTGCCTTTGTCTCATTGGCATGAGACCTGTAGTTTACCCCGGCGCAAATAATAATGGGCGTGCTGGGTAGTGGGCATAGTAACTGAAGAATTATGCCTTAGTACCGCTGATCATGGATGCGTGTTATGCGCGTTGGGCCGTTTTTTCGGTTTTCTTGTTTTTTTTTTTTTTTTTTTTTTTTTTTTTTTTTTTTTTTTTTTTCTTTTTCTTTTTTTTTTTTTTTTTTTTACTTTGTAATCTTTCACCCCTCTCTAATATTCTTCCACAATCGTCTGCCTTTTTTTTCCCCGACTCACTTGCTCGGCGATTCTTTCTGCGCCATTCCTTTTCTTCGCCTCCCTTATTACTGCGCGGTCCATGATTGTTCTTGTCAGAACCATGTTCAGATTATATCTGTGT